>JAUZNK010000007.1:10234-56827 GCA_035046665.1 Euphysa ruthae
TGTGTGTGTGTGTGAAATAAATGTTGATTTATTGATTCAACTACGAAATTATCAGAGAAATCCCCTAATATAATAATTTTGTGTATTTAAAGCCATCCCTGTATGAACCTAAAACAGTTTAATGAAGATTTTTTTATCAAATATCTTTGGTAAACTAACTCATGAACATTACAAAAACATTATTTTAATGGGAGACTATAACATTGACTTGAGTTAGACAACTACCCTCAATTTAGCACTATTCTTTATCTTCTTGAATCTGCCAACCTCATGCCTAAAGTACTTCTACCAACTTGAATAACGCCTAGATACAGAACTATTATTGACAATAGTTTTACAAGCCATACTGATACGGCAATGATATCTGGTAATCTAAAATGTTCTATATTGGATCATCTCCCTCAATTCCTTTTTGCTCTAAATGAGTCTTACCCATTACCCAAAAATGATAATATCTATATACGCAATATGAGGCGCTTTAACAGAGAGAATTTCTTTGATGATATCCAAAATATTAATTGGGATTCAACTTTGGACCTCGGTCGGTTGGGCATGGACAAATCGTTTGATCAATTTTTCTCTTTTGTTATTAGTACTCTAAAAAATGTAACTAAAAACACCTCAAACTCCAACAAAAACTCAGTTTACTGTTAAAATTGCTGTTACATTTTTAATACACTCAATGTCACAATTTTGGTGGGTTCACTAAATATAGCAGTTGACCAAATATAAAAACTGATATTATCCTCATATTTTATTGAAACCAAATAAAAGTAATGTAGATAATAAATATTTTATTAGTTTGAAGAACTTCCTTCAGCAAAATTACCATTTTGGTTACCTTTATACTTTTTTCGGATGAAAGATTTATTTTTTTATTAAATTTTTTACATAAATTATTAAGTTATTGAAAAAATAATCAAATTAAGATTATTTTAGTGAGAATTTGAATCTGTGTGTGTGTATATCATTATGTCTTTTGTTATTCTAAAAAGTACTCTAAAAAATTTAACAAAAACGCCTCAAACTCCAACAAAAACTTTGGATGGCCAAGGGAATTCAGTAAAAAAACATGATATATCTTTTAAACTTAAAAAGTGTAAAAGTGGCATTGGGAAAAACAATCTTCACAACAGATGTAAGTTTCACAGAAGCCAAATTGTCTCTCTAGATATATACACTAAGAAATACCACCAGCACAACTATTTAGAAAGCAACATTAGAAACACTTGTAAATCGGGCAGGGAATTAGAAAGATAATAAACCTCAACAAAAACTCACACTTTGTTCTACCTACATCATGTGTGGAAATGATAGCTGCTTGGATCCTAAACATAAATAAAATTTTTGAAAAACTCATGTATAGACAGCTTTTTATGTGAGCAAGAGTTTATTTCATATGCATTTTGGTTTCAATATGATAGTGATAATGATAGTGATAGTGATTCCAAAAACAAAAAAAAATTATGTCTATAATTATACAGTCAAATATTAGTCTAGTAATTGGGTGGAGCCACTCATACAGAAAAACTGACCAAAGGAGTGACACTGTTTGATAGTTATTGAGTACTTCAGCGAGAAGCACTCTATTTTTCATGCACTTACTAGTTTAACTGAACTTAGCTTTGAATATCTTGACGACAAAAAACATATTTGGAATTTTTATCTCAAAATTTATTTTTGATCTAAAAAAAGCTTTTGACACATTTGACAACAATGTTCTACTTAAAAAGTTAGAATAAGAGACATATCAAACGATTGGTTTAGGTATAGTATAGTATTTGCATTGTAATCATAGGTTATTGTTTTAATAACCTATGATTACATATAAAAGAAAAAAATAAAAAAAATTCTTGAACATCATAGAAAAATACAAGTTTTAATGAGTTTCATAAAATATATTCTGCAGCGTTCCGTGATGGTATATAATTTAGATTTTTTGATTTCAGGAAAACATAAATCTAACAAAGAAAAACAGTGACACAGTCAACTATGTTATTTGATGGAATTGTTAACCCACCTTTATAAAGAGAATTTCTAGATATACACTTAAAATCAGGATTAGAGTCAGTAGATTCCTTGTCAATTATAATATCACAGCAGTTATTGATTATCTTTTTATGCAGTTTTTTGGCAATATGTCCAGAAATATGAGTCACAACCTCTCGGAATGTGGTACTTTTAAAAGAATATCCAACTCATCTTTTTCTATTTCAGGATTTTGAATATCATTATAGAAGAGCAGACTTTTAATATTTATTCTTCATTCAGAGCAGTTCACATCTTTTGACCCAACAAGAAATCTACCCCCACCCATTTGTCTATATTAACCAAAACATCTTTCAATGGGGTCAATTTGAAGACGTGATGTCAAAACAAACTGATATCTTCTACTTAAAAAATCCTCAATCAGGGAAGCATGAACTTTCAAAGTGTGAGATAACACATCATTTTCTTTTTCTATTAACCTTACAGTAGCTCAACTGCCGGAACCAATTTGGTAAGAGTGGGGCTAATCCTTTGTAAAATAACTTGCATGTCTTTATCCTTAACATGTAGGTCCTTACTCACCACTTTGACATCATGAGTAATCATTGGAATACTAAGCTTGAGATCTGTTTTGTAATAAAGTATGTGATTGTTTTTTGTAAATTTGTAACCTGGAGGAGCTATAAATTAAGTCTAAATCACTTGATAAATTTTATCAAGTGTTGAAAAATCAATAATCCAATCTGCATTCAAAAATTCATTTATGTCATATCATGTTCAAAAGCCTGTCTTACGATATATAAGGACTCTTTTGTTTAATTACGACCCCTTCCTTGGGAAAATCTTGCTTTACCCCTGTTTACAGTTGTTGGAGTTCCAGATAATTATTGAAGTAGTACATTGAAACAATTATGTCTGAGTTTGATTTTCTGTTTTTGTCAGAAAAAGTATTTGCAAAAGGTTTTTGGTAGAGTACCACAAGAGGTGATATGTTGTACAATGAGGAAATTAGGAGTTGAAGAATGGATTATTAAAGGAATTGCACCATCACCACCATTAGGAAGATATTCGCACTCAGTTTGTATGAGACGTGTTGGTAGAAATTCAAAACAGTGTGACTGATGTAAGCTTTGGGTACATAGGCATTGGGATGGTATAAGAGGTACATTGACTGGTATACAGGATTGTAAATGTACAGCATGTTCTGGGGATGTTTTTTTACCTGGTAGACAACTAATTGATCCAGTGGTTGTAGGTAATGAATCCTTGGAGATGACCAACAAGTTTTGCTATCTAGGAGACATGATTAGTGCAGGTGGTGGTGCAGAGGAAAGTTGTGTTGCCAGGATAAGATGTGGGTGGAAAAAGTTTAGCAAACTTTTACCTTAGTTAACGGACTCTATAATGCTTGTTTAAGAAGCGTCATGCTCTATGGTGGAAAGATTTGGGAAGATAAGGATAGTGACCTGAACAGATGAGAGAGAAATGATATAATGATGGTAAGATTGATATGTAAGGTGACATTGGAGGATAGGAAATTCTCTCATGAACTACGGGAAAGATATGCTCTATAAAGTGTTCGAGAAGTACTTCAAAAAAGTAGATTAAGGTGGCTTGGCTATGTTGAGACAATGGATAACAATGACTGGGTTAAGAAATCGAAAGAAATAGATGTAGATGGGAACTGCGGGAAGGGTAGATGACTTGGGAACAGGTTGTTAAAAATGGCCTTAAGCTGAGAGGGATTTGAAGTGCATTGGCACAGGATAGAGTGTTATGGAAGAGTGCCACATATAACCTTATCTAACCCATGCTAGTATGGAAAATGGACCTAAAACTGTATAAGATAAAGAAGAATTGTCTTAGCTATATATGTATAGTTATTAAATTTAGTTGGGATTTTGGTAAGATCTATTATTGTATTGCCTTGGGTCATTCCAGCCAGGTTCAACAAGAGTTTGGAAATGATGTTCTTCAATTTTCTTCAAGTCTTCACCATTTGTTGGTATATATAAGAGAAACAATTCCTGAAAATTTCAGCATTCCTATTTCCATTCTCATTTTATGACCTTTTTCAGTTTTTCGATGATTAATTATGTTTCTTTATTTTAAGTGAACCCCAGACACTGTTGACATAACACTGGATCCACTTGGAATAAACTGATGTCTTCTACATGTGCCTTTGAAATTCTGAAAAACGTGAGTGCAGAAACTGGATGGTGTTGTTTGACACATTCAGTATCAGCAAAGAAATCGCCTTTATCTTAACACAGTGCAACGGCAAATAATTGCTTAGGTGTAAGAATTTGGTTAGAGAATGTTTTCTGCAAGCTAGCATGGGCTGCTAACCCTTTAATAGTGCCACTTCATTACAGGCATTCTTTCCATGAGAAGTAGCGAAAAAGTGCCATTCAGACTGGAGATCAAAATAACGGTTGTGGAAAATTAAGTTAGTGAAATTTTTGTATTTCTATACTGTGCAGTTGAGCCGTTACTGAAGTAAATGACTTTCTTTATGTTAGGAAAATCTGGCTTAACAAAATCCACAAGTAATTTTTTTAGAGAAGTAAATACTACATTTATTATCATGGGTCATATTATCACTTATGTGTGCACATGATTTGTGATTTATAGAGCCATTGTCTTTGTCTTGATAGTGCATGACAAAAGGATGAATTTTTGCTTGAGAATTGTTCCAATGAAAAGATTATGCTGTATCTTGGCATACAAAGGCGTAATTCTCAGCAAAATTTAGCACAATAATAAATTCGTCAGATGTTATAGATGTCTTTCTGTTAAATACGCACTTTGAGATTTGGAAATGAAGCGATGTTCAGTTAATCTATGGAACATGGTTGAAAGCTTTTCAATAAATTCATTGAATTCAAACTCATATCCCTGCTATATTTCATAAGCAATTTATTTTCCAGGAACAATTTGATGACAGACACATGAGGACCAGAATTATGGTGGTTCAACATAATGTCTGGGTTGGTCATATCACATTCACAAAACTTGAATAAATCCTTATAATCCAAAGAGTGATCTACTGTTGAAAGCATCATCAGTTTCATATTCTGGTAATAGGTGCACACACAGGCGTCATGTTTACCTGCTGCACCAATGGGAACACAATTTTTGACTCAGCAAAGCAAACGAGGAAAAGCCAATCTTTAAATCAGGGTGTTCACTTTTAAACAAGTAAATAAAACTTGCTAATACACTTTCTGCATAGTTTTTGGCCTGGTAGAATATTATAATTTACTAAAACATGTTTTTATTTTTTGACTGTTATTACTTGAAGACCTGTTTTAACAATTGACTCATGGCATTTCAAAGGTTCTGCACGCTTGCGAAAACCATTTGTAAAATCTTTCAGGAAATGATTTATATAGTGGACAAACATCCACAACATATTTGAAATTTTTTATGCCTGTTCTTAATGGAAGAAGTTCTGCTTCTTCAAGTGACAAGTCTTCTACTTCTGTGAGAATGAGAGAGTGAGAATGTTATGATTGGCGGGTCTTGGAGTACTTAGAACACCTATTTGTGCCTATATTTGTGCCTACGAAATTCACTCAACCAAACAACCTGAACAAATTGAGCGAGCGTTGCACTATGCAATGAGTTTTGCTCAGAAACTCAGAGACAACATGGAATGTAAATTTCACCATAGGTGGGAGTCGAACTCGTGAACTTTCGATCTTCACTAAACTCCTACTTTTACCTGCCCCACACTACAGATCCAGGACTATTCCCACTGAACATTTATTCTCCATAATTATGAATCACCTAGAAAAAATAAGATATATATAATAATGTTAGAATTTAAAAGGTTGACAAATAATCCAATATATTCTATTAAAGTTATTATTTGGTGTGTAGAAAAACAAGGATTAAGTTATGCTGGAAACTGTTTTAAATAGTATATTTAATTTGGGCTTTATTTGGCTAGTTAAAGGTTACAGTAAAAGGTTTTTTTCTTGTAAAATATTAAAATTTAATCAGGAGTAAAATATTTAACATTAAATTTTTTTTATCTTTAAGGATGCCCAATCCAAGAATGCTGATATTCACTCACTAGTTTTATGTAACTAAAAATCTTAAAATACAGGTATTCACCTCTTAGAAGAAATTTTATTGTTGTGTTGTATAGTTATAATATATAATAATATATTATAATATATAAAGAGAGTTGAATGATATAAAAGAAAGCTAATCTTATATGAAAGAGCTTGAAAATTGATATAAGAATTTTTTTATTTGGTTCTTCATTTATGGTAATTTTCGGATCATTTCTGCTAATTTTTTGAGGGAAAATATAGTATTTCCTTTTTAAATTTGTTGAAAGTGCTTTTTGAACCATGGGCACCTGCCGGATGTTTTGATTTGGGTGCTGTCCTTTGTCATAACAGTTTTTTCTGATTCTTGTTCATCAAAGATTCTTTTTTTTTATTTATTTTAGAAAACTTTTACTTTTATCATTTTATATATTTTGCAATCTTTTCTCTTGCAAATAGAAAAATATTAAATTTTTTTATCCATTAGTCATATGCGTTTTAAATTTAGAAATAGAATAAGAGAATGGCAAATGCTAAAGCACAAGAATATCTTCAGAAAGAAGTTGAGATTTTCCAAAAGTTACAGAAAGACCTGCAAAAACTACTGACAGGCCGACAACAGCTTGACACCCAATTGAATGAAAATACAATTGTTAAAGAAGAATTAGATCTCCTTCAGGATGATTCTACTGTGTACAAAATGATTGGTCCAGTTTTGGTTAAACAGGACTTAGAAGAATCTAGATTAAACGTTCAGAAAAGAATAGATTATATTCAGGGTGAATTAAAACGTCATGACAAATCAATAAAAGAAATACAAGTGAACCAGGAAAGGAAAAAAGAAACATTGCAGAAATTACAAAGCGAGTATCAAAAGCAAATGCAAAAGCAAACAGCTAAAGTTTGAATATTTATGTAATATTTTAAAAATTGAATTCTCTTTTTTTCAATTCACATAGTTTTTATTTTAATTTGTGCTTAGTTCTGGCCTTTATACAAGGAAAATTAAAAAGTTTTTGGCATGTTTTTCTCGTTTAAAAATTATTGATATACTATTTTGTTAAAACAGCTACCCACCTTCCCTAGTTTTCTTATTTATTTGTTGCTCATCTATGCTGGTTTCCATATGAATATCAGTTGTCTAACCCTATCAAAAGAAGATTACATTGTACACATGATGACAGAAAGTGTTTAGTGAGGCTATACTTCATTGTTTTCAGAAATAAGAAATATGGTATTAAATAATGGTAGATATAATCAAATGATTAGGAAATAAGCAGAGCTGAGTTTTTGGACTTCTAGTAAATGTAACGTGAGTATTTTCTGAAAACTTATTCATGAGTCTGCCTGGTGTTTTTCTCAAAAACGTTTCGTGAGTTGTACTGAAATTTGGTATGAAGCTATAGGATTTTAACAGTAAGTGCTGAGAGTTTGAACTTTACAAAAATTTATTCTGGGGACGCCAAATTTGGTCTGAAAAAGACGATATTTTTGGTTTTAAAAAAATTTTTTTTACCCTTTTGAGATTTTGTTTTATGTTAGGAAATTTCTTAAGTATTTTTGTAAGGCAAAACCACATTGATTTCTTGTTCTACGGGAGAACTGGCGGTGAATATAGGGTCGGCAGGTTGGCATATTTAAAATAATATCAAAAAATAATGGTTGGTAATAATAAATTTAAATTGTTCTTGCCTTAGTTGTCAGTAGAAATTTTTCCGGTCCAGAGCCGAAGCTCCTAAATAATTTTTTTTTTTATTAAGTAAATAAATTAAGTATATAAATGTGACCAAAAATCAGATAAAACCTGAAAATGAAAATTTTTACTATATAATTTTGTTGGTGGATGTTTTCAAAAAAGGAAGTTTTCTTAAAATCCAATCTTTTTACCTATATATTCCCATTTTTCTCTAGAAATTTCTTGTTCTGCTCTAAAAATGATATTTTTTTGAAGAATATTTATGAGGATTTTAACGTTATTTTGAAAATTTCTTCAAACCCGTTACTGAAAAAAGTGAAATATTTCTTGATAAAGATTATTTTTATTTTTTATCAAGAAATTATATTCTGGTTTGATCAAAATTTTATTAGATATTATAAAATTTGGTCTATCATTTGGAAGTTTTATTCAAACCTGGACTTAGAGAAACAGTCAAATTTTTTTACATCTTTAGATTTGCCATTAATATGAATTGCTAACTCTTTTGTTTAATATATTTCTGAAGCTGAAAATATTCTTAAAATTTTAAAATTTTATTTGACAGGAATCTGTAATTATCTGTTAGATCCTTTCAATCTTTTAATTATAGTTAAAGAATTTTCCAGGGTTCTTTGGTCATTATGTGTTTTTTTTACAGACAATCTTTAAATACAGAATAAATAGAACATATAGGGATTTATTTTAAAAGTAGTTTTTGTTACTGCATATTACGGAGATAACTAAACTAAGTGCAGATAACAAAGAGAAACTTGGTAGCTTTTACAACAATAATTATGTGCATAGGTTATATATAATTAGCATAAATTTTGTTTCATTAAGGGGTTTCCTGTATACTAGAGAAAATCTCTGAGCCACCTTGAGCGACTCGCTGTAGCGAATGAGTTAAGTTGAAGTTCACCTAGTCATTGCTAAGAAATATAAGTTAATTATAGACAAAATAATTTATTCAATTCATAATAAAGTCCTTACAAATACAAGTTTTGTGTTCTCAAAATCATTCACAGGGTGTGCTATTATGGTTAAAATCATAGTTATATTTTAAAATAAGAACGCTTGTGAATTTGCTTTTAGCTCAAGGTTAATTCCTCTGATTTGCTTCTTTTGCACAGCATGCGTCAGTTTTAACTCATGATAAAATTGTAAAATTTTGATTTTTATAAATTGATACGATCTTTAAATATTAAGTTCTTATCTGATTTTTCTTATGCCAAAAAAAAAAAACTACGAAAAAAATGGTGTGCCAGCTTGTTTAACTGCGCTTCCGGAATAGTTAGTTTTTAACATTAGTTTCAAATTTATAAGGTAAAAAGTGTGAATATTTATATTATCTCTTCCAATAAGTTCAAATAAGTCACTTTTTTCTTATTAGTTTTCTGTAAAGAAGACATGTACATGAGCCCAATAAATTTACTTATTTCAGGGTCCGAAAATTTGCCCTTTTATGTTCTTATTCTGTTATGTTGGAAAATATTATTTTTGATTATTTTGAATGTCTTTCGTGTGTTTAATCCTTAGATGCTATTAATTCAAAATCCAATGGGACTTACTCTGGATGCTCATTTTTTGTATAATTTTCAGACCATAAAAATTGCTGCTAGTGCAAAAACTCACCAAACCAAACCAAACCAAATCTATGGTACGTCACCAAACCTAGTCATGAGACATACCTTTGGAATGGAAATTTCAAATAGAGCAAACTTTAATAAAAGACTGGCATCTGAAAATATACGGTTTAAAATCTGCTTTCTGTTTTTTCTAACTTTATAAATAGTTAAATTATATATTTTTTTAAAGCCTTAAAATGTTTTTAACAATAATAACAATAATAAAATTTTAACAGTTTTTAAAATATTGTACAAACTTGAGTTATTTTCTTAATTTTTTTTGTGAACTCATCTTTTGTGAAAATAAGCATGTATGCGCAACTTGATTTTATGTGAAGACACGCAAAAATTATTGCACTTAATTTATTACGCTGGACGCACCTTTAAACACATATTAAGGTAAAAGTAAAATAAATTAGTGATCAAAATCTCCACTACATTTACACAAAGCAGTGCACTTGAGACCAGATTTTAAACATTTGGATCTACCTTTACAACCTTTATCTTGATTACACCCACAAAGAATTAGTTCATGGCATACTTTTGATGCCTCAGGCAGAGTCATCCAATCAATTTCGTACTCGTTTGTTGGATTTAACTGCCAACCCCAGTTTGACGGATCTGGAAGTTCTAAACTTTTCTGAACTGATAAACCCCAAAGTGATGAACTGATCTTTTAATGTGTTGAAGTAGGGCATCTTTGGTAGGAGGATTGGCTTCTAATAATCTTCCTTTTCTTGAAAAAATATCTTTTCTTGCATCGTTGATGTCAACAAAAGTGCTTGTCTGATCATAAACAAGGATTATAAATCTTGAAAAATCTTGTAAACTGCTAATTAAATTATCTGAAGTTGTTTCTTTTGTTAGCCTCTCAAAACTATCTGAAACTTCATCGAACTTGCTCCAGGTTTTCCATGCCACTTTTTTCCCTTTTCCGGCAAAGAATGAAACTTGATCACAGACTGTCAGTGTGCGAAAAAGAGGCATACAAACACTCTTTCTCTCTTATTGCATTTACTAAACAGTGAATAGGAAAATATCGAAAATGCTCCCCTGTTCCGAATGCTATCCATAACTCATCTAAGTTGAGCTCTTTAAATACTCCCATTGAAATTACGTCTGTGTCAACTGTTATAATTAATACTCTTTTCAAACTGTTGTTACTGGCGTCATACTTATGTAGGAGCATTCGATTGTTGGCTATTTCGTGATCACATCTCGTTTTGATTTATTGAGATTTTTATTGCGCAAATCTTCTATATCAAACGTACTAACAATTATATTACCAGTGTAGTTCTCTGAAGTTGTAACAACATCAGCTAAATAGGTGAAAAGTTCTTTTTTGTTTTCGTCAAGATGCAGAAATGAGTACTAGTCACTGGTTATTCATGTATCTGGTAGCACCATTCAACGCACACCTTTTCCCCTTTTGGTTCTTGCTGACGCTTTCAATCAATTAGGAAGATGCCAAACAATGTCAATTCTTCATGCACTTGATAATTGATGATAATTATATGGATTGAACACTTTGTATGCGTATTCTGAAAAAGTATAGTCTCCATTGGGTTTCAGAATTAGAATATTAGTTACAGTTTACAATTGGCTTCATCCAATATTACACAATCAGCTTCTAGAGCAAAGAGCCAAGGAAAGAGATTCCGGATTGAATTTATGTAAAGTTTGAAGTCTCCTGAGCGTATTGATTTTACAAAGAGAAGCACGCTTAGTTTGAAGCTCAAAGTATTTGACCATGTTTTGAAACATGAGCAAACTGAAAACTCTTGTAAACAGTGAAAAATAAAAAATTACCTTTGTTCTTTCTTTATCTCATCCATAACAATAGCTGGTTCTTTGCAGCATAACCCAGAGTAGTAAGCGAGTTCCAATTCTTTTTTGAACGAGTGCAAAGGTTTAACATCAGCAAAACTACTTGGTAAATTCTCGAGCTTTCTACTTAGGCACAATTACTAGTTGATCAATTCCAGGGTTTTCTTCAGTGAGATGTTGGAATAATGTAATCCCTGTTCCATGAAATGAACCAATTGCTGTAGTAAAGCTGGGATTAAGATCAATGTTATTTAAAGCTGCCATAGTGAATACATCTCTTTTTAAGACGTACCATTTTTTGTTCTTTATTATGTGACAAAACATTATTTCCAAAACTTGTTGAAAGTTCGATGACACGATTATAAGAGACTGAAAGCCCAAGCTCGAGTAAGTTTTCAACAAGTTTTTTCTTTCTTGTCTTTGCATGTGACAATATACCTAAGTAAACCGTCATAGGCGATTCTCTTTGTTTCGAATGGTAAGCCGAGTTTGATTTTTCTCTCACTCTCTTAATGGCATTAAAAAGTTTTTATTCACGATATCTTTTCTTAAAATTTCTACTGACTTCGAAAGTATAAATGCATTGTTGTCAAATTTGTTAATGTAGGCTGACATGAAAACATTTCAAAGTCATTATCAAATGCAAGTTATATGCATTTGCCGTCTTTGTACACATAAGTTTTCCAGTTGTGGTTGCAGTCTGTTTTTTAATTTGGTGTAGTGAACTCTTTCTGGCACTTTACCACCAAGCTCTAAGAGTCTAATTGAGTAAAGTTCTGCTAAATTAACCAGTTTAAACACATGATTTAAAGTTTAATTTGATTTTTGCTCCATAGAAGATGCAAGTTCGACTAGAACTATTCTATGGAGGTTAGTTCCAATTTTCCACTTTGTTTTTTTAAAGCTGTTTTATAAACTGTTGAAAGACAGTTGACATGGTCCATAACATCTTGGGCTATCAAGTCTCCTAAACTAAGTTTTTTAAGTAAAATGTTGTCATCTAAAATTTTCACACATTGTCTAACCTTCTTTTCTACTTTTACTAAGATTGAAACTTTATTTAGCATTTCACCAACTCCATAGAAGAAACACAACTCCTTACGTTTTTCAGAAGTTGACTCTTTCTTTGAACTGTGTTCACTAGATGTTACTGGGGTGTCGTTGAGCTCTGCTAGATTTCTCAGCAATAATAGAAGCTTCATCAGTTTTGTTTTCTTTTCTCTGCCCTTTCTATCTTTAGATCACTGAACATACTAC
The DNA here is from genome assembly GCA_035046665.1 of Euphysa ruthae. Taxonomy (NCBI): domain Eukaryota; kingdom Metazoa; phylum Cnidaria; class Hydrozoa; order Anthoathecata; family Corymorphidae; genus Euphysa; species Euphysa ruthae. The sequence goes on from JAUZNK010000007.1 coordinate 22,690, forward strand.
GACAACCTTTATGTAGTTTACATTTTTTTGAGTGATAAAATTAGCCAAAGAGTCATAGTTGTTTTCGGGAATGATAACTCCATAGGTAAACATCTTTTTGACAGTTTTTTTATAAGTTTTTCTCTTGAAAAATTTCTAGGACATTGTTGTTTTTCATTTGCCAAACTCTGGCAACACAAGTACATTAAAATCAGAATTTTTGATAAAATTAACCTCATCTTCAGTAAATGTTATTTTTGACATTTTTATGATTAAAAGCTAAAAAGAAAAATAAAAGAACTATATGAAAATCCAAAAGAAAACATCTCCTACTTATACAACAACACCACAATCACAACAAAAATGAAAAGGTTAGAAACAACTGGATTAAATTTACTTAAGTTAAAAAGTTCAGCTGTTTATACATGTACATGTTTTATGCACAAAATGTGCTAAAATTGTTTTTATTCAAGAAATAAAGAAAGTAAAAAAGATTATTATTTCATTTTTTTAAAGTTGTATATATTGAGTAATTAGTTATTTTTAAAAATAGTCTCTCTTTTGTATATTTATCAATAACATTGTTAAAGATATTATTGTTTTACCTTCTGAAATCTGTAAATAATTATGTTTTAGGAAGTATTAGCTTAAACTGTTGAACAATTCGTTTTTTTTTACAAGGTTGCACTATAATTACAAGAATGACCAGTTAGAATAGGTAACATTGGGAAAATGTTTGTAGATTTTAAACGTTGCATTTTCAGATGCAAGTCTTTTATTAAAGTTTGTTCTACTTGAAGTTTCCTTTCCAATGGTATGTTACATGACTAGGTTTGGTGACATTGAGTTTTTTGTACTGCCAGCAATTTTTATGGTCCAAAAATTATACAGAAAATGAGCATCTGGATTAGGATCCGAGTGGATTTTGAATTAATGCTATCTAAGGATCAAATTCACCAAATTCCATGCTTTTAACTGCAAAAGCTCAAATTTATTAATCTTTTACACCATTTTCCTTCACTAGTTACCAGTGGTAACTTAAAAAACATTTTTTATTTACTATAAATGTGACAAGGGAAGCTAAGCTGTCATTTTCTAACAATAAGAATACAACTTTTTCTAATAAGTTACTAAGAAACGCTTAAGAAGTGTAAATTGGTATGTTATAACAGGTATATTTCTGGGAAACACGGCAAATACCAGTTTAATGTCTGCCTCAGACGGTTCACTCAGCTAGGGTGTGGTCGTTTTCATTGGGTGGCAAATCTTCTATTGCGTTTTTCGGTTTCTATATCATCATAAGTAGTTTGGTGTTAGGGAGACCATCCAACTGTAAAAACATAATAAACAGCGATTAATTTTTTGTGAAATAGAAAATACTTCTTGCATTTTTTTGTGGACTAAAATAGAAAGCAATTTACTCTTTCGTGGTGTGGACTGCAGAAGAAGGTTGTTTTTTGCGAATAAGAGGATACCAAATTTCATCAAAGATGTACGATATCATTCGAGTCTAAAAATCAAAAGTTTAAATAAACGTTTTTCTCAAAAACTTAAAATAAATTACACTGGAATAAAGTGCTTGACAAAATTTTAATGTTAGATAATTCTATTATCTTGTAAAATTTTGTAAAATAATTTATTATGGCTCCTTATGATGAAGCATTTTAGATAATAATAATCTACTTTATATTTTATAGTTTTTTTAGGTAAACCTATTTTCCAATCAACATTCTTATTGTGGACTGTAGGCTTGTTGTTCAACTGACATTGACTGGCAGGGACGTTTCCTGAATTTTTTTGGGGATATCGTTTTTAATCTTGTTTACCTGTTAAGTTAGTTCAATGGCTACTGAAGCCTCTGCCCTTCCCCATGGCGGGGGCCTCAGGGGGAAATTTTTTGAAATGATCTTTCCAGATTGGCTTAAAACATACTTTCAGCGTTTTTATTATCATAAGCTTGCTGATTGAAAACCTTATTATTACGTCAGCAAGATTTCTTCCACCTTAACAATGATTTGTTATCCGTTATGGAAAAAGCTTTCAGAATTTGACAGCAGCATAATAGGTAAAAATAGTTTAAATATTTTTGATTAAAAAATGAATAAAAAACAAAAGTGAATAATTTTATTTACACACTAACTAGACATGGCTGTTATTTACACACTATCTGTGGATATGATATTTTTTTATAATTCATTAAAAAATTTTCATAAATAGTTTTTACAAATTACAGTAGTTCAAGTAACAACAATAATAATAGTATTATTGATTTAAAAATTGAAATAATGCTTTGTTGCATAAGTCTTGTCATTGAGAACCAGCATTAGTGAAACAGTTATCTTGAATATTGTTCATATATTATTTATACAAAAAAATTTCCCTGTATCAACTGTTTTTTTTAAAAGTGAAAAATAAGTTGCAATTTAATTTACTTTCTTTTAGAATAACATCACACCACCACACTGGCTGGTTACCCATTTCTAGAACTACTAGCCTGTCTGCTTCTCTACTTGATCTATTCCGTTTATCAAATCCTGATTTCTGCAAAACATTTTCTTTAGTCCTTAAGGAAACTCTGATCACGCAGTGGTTACCGTTGTCATCAACTTCAATGTTACCTCTTCCCATGAGCCACCTATCCTTAGGAAATTTTTTCCTATCAATATGGAAACTGAGACAGCTTTTGTGATCCATTTGAACACATCTTCAAACTTGATGCAAAGGGATTCGCTAAGGAAATTGCTTATTGCCTTCATGTTAGTATCGATGCCTATATTCCCTCTCAAAAAACAAGTGAAACCGCATTCGAGCCAATGGCTTTCTGTAGCAATTGTGGATCGTTTCAGCCATTATTTTCATCTTCTTCAGCGCTTTTGTTGTATTATGAACATACGTCTTTTTACCAGGGCCAGTAGAGACTGTAATTGAGGAGGCTGAATGCTCTTACCAAAGCCAGGTCCATGAACATCTGGTCACTCAATTTATCATGTCTCGATACTTCTGGCGCATCTTTAGATGTTTTTCAAATAAAGGTAAGTCTGATTCCTCCACTCTTCATGCGACCTAAGGTCATTACTGAAACCATATCAATTGCATTTGATATCTAAGGCATTCGACAAGGTTTGAAATGAAATTATTATTACATGACCTATAACACTGTTGCACAAAAATGAAAAAAAAATTTCTTGCAAGTTAGGGTGGTGTTCCGGTTCTGAGGGACACGTCTTGCAGATACACACAGTCTTTTGCTTTTTCCTTTATCAGTCTGAATACCTCAGGCATAGTATATCCAACATGATTTTGTAGGGTGTTGATCTTTGGCACCTTCTTCAGTCCTTTTCAGTTGGGAAATGCCTCCCTGTAAACTATGGGAATGTATCTAATAATGGCATTTGTTTATTTATCACTGGATGTAATCAATTAAGGTATAATATCATGCTTGAAATAGAGAAATTCAACATGCCTCTTACCATTATGTTGCTGAAAGACTTTGTGTGAATTTAAAACTGCTTCAGTTATCATCTGGAGAGCTAGTTTTTGGTGCTGTTTATATGTTTTATGTAGCTCATGAAAAGAATGAAATTGCTGGTCCACTCGATCTAAGCTTATGTTTCTCAAAGAATTTAGATTTAATTGAATTAGATTTAATATTCATAAATCTAGGGAAAATTTGCGAATACGCTAATATCATTGCAAGAAAATACTACATCTCATTAGGATTTGCTGAAAGAATTTCAAAACTCATTAGGATTTGCTGAAAGAATTTCAAAACTCATTAGGAATTGTTAACAAAATATACAAGAATAGAGCATCAGAATTCCTGTTATAAAAATTATTTGGAATTTTTAATAAAAAAAGTATGCTTTTTTAGAAATTTCTAACAGGAGATCCTTTAACTTTATTAATTTTGAATATATGTTAGGATAAAACGATTACTTTTAAACGCAGTTCCTTTTTATAATTTTTAAAAAGTAATACATGATAAAACACAAAGCAAAACATAAACAATTAATTAATAATTTCAGCATGATTTTGGAGAAGATTATTTTTGCTGATTTTTTTCTTTTTTTTTTCTCATAATTATAAAGATGTTGATTTAATGTTTCTAAAACTGATAGAGGTCTCTTTACTAAAAAATATTTTCAAACACGGGTTAGACGGAAATCATTTTGGCGTGATTTTAACTGACCGGATGCCCTTCCTGTCTTCAACCTTGTTTTACAGGTCAAGGAACTAGATGTTTTTATTGTGACACCATCGCTAGGAAGGTTGCCAGCCAAGACTGAAGACCCTGACATGGCTATCCCCCACCGTATGTCAACCTGGAGGTTTCGAGACCATATGGACAAAAAAAAAAAGAATAAAAAATAATAAGATCCTATAGGAAAATAATTTACCAAATTTTTGTTAGAGCGATAAATTTTTGAATGTTTAATCACAATGAAGAAGACCAATTTTTTATTTTGAAAAGGTAGATGACTTTATTTTTAAGTTTTAGACCTGATTTAATTAAAATTAAAATTGCATTTTAATAGCAACATTTTTTGTTATCTTATATTTACAAATAAGTATCTAAATATCTTAGAAGATGTTTCAACCCCGACCCCTCAGGAAACTCTCCTTTCTGCTTTCTTAGAAAAATGAAAACGGAAAAAAAAAAAAATACATGAATCCTCCTTTTAGTCCTTTTTGATTTTTCATCTCCTCTGAATAGAAACAGTATTAGTGCTAACTTGTTGTAATTATCAGAGTAATTTTAGCAATTTTTTATAAGTTATTCATATAAATGAAAACAATTTTATAAACAAATATGACTAAGAATAATGACATTAAAATATGTTTTGTATTTAAGGCATTCTATTGGAAATATCAAGGTATTTAAATAAATATTGAGTAAATAAATCATGTGGAAATAAATCAGATTCTTATATTATTAGTTTATATTTATAAAGAGTTGTTACAGTTATTGTAAAAGCAGTAATAACAATTATTTAAAAAGATTTGTTAGTATAATAGTAGTAATAACAAATGGCATCACCAGTAGAAAAAGCACTAGAGCAACTCAAAGATATTTCAGTTACAAAAGAAGACAGAGAATACAAAAAAGCAATAAAAATTTACAATCCAGAGTATTTGAACTTGCAACCGTACTTCGTAGTGATTGTGCACTGCATTGAAGACATTCAAAAGAGTTTAAAAGTTGCCACAGCAACAGGTACACCAGTTGCTATCAAATCCGGAGGACATAGTTTTGGAGGATACTCAACTATAGGCAATGATGGGTTTATAATATCTTTAGAGAAGCTGAACAATGTTTATGTTAATGATAGTGATGTTGTTGTGGAAGCAGGAGCTCGATGGATAGATGTTTATAGGGCATTAGATGGTACAGGCTATATTACTGTAGGGGGCTCCTGTACTTCTATTGGATTAAGTGGCTTTGTTTTAGGTGGAGGTTTTGGATTGCAGTCAAGATACAAAGGTGGGCTTGCTTGTGACAATTCCATATCATTTACAATGATAACAGCTGATGGTCAAAGAGTAGTTAAAGCTTCTGCTATTGAAAATGCTGATTTATATTGGGCATTAAGGGGTGGCGGTGGCGCAAATTTCGGAGTTGTTGTTGATATAACAATGAATCTTCATCATAGCCCTAAGATGTTTTATTGGGATGTGCTTAATTTCTATGGTAACAAGAATGTTGAAGCCACACTGAAACACATTGGAGAACATATGAACAGCTTTCCAAATGAGTTAAATTTGGATTTGATAGTGAAAAAGGGAACTCTCCAATTACATGCTGTTTATACAGATATAAACAAAGATGAGGTATTATATACACTTTCTCTGTTCAAACCAGACAGTATCACTCAGCCAAAGCTTCCAACTGATAACTTTCTAGAATTTATTACAACTTATAGTGATATACATGGTGATATCAAATGTGGAAGATATCCTGTTTATATAAAAGGTGCATTTGTACAATCGTTGTCACCGCGATTAGTAAGCACGCTATCAGCTTTAGACATTCCAAAAGGTATATACATTAACATGGTTCACCTGGGTGGCGATATAACCAACATTTTGCCAACAGATTCCGCATTCGTTCATCGTGATGCACAGTACATATATTACACTTATGGGTGTTATAACAACCACTCACAGAAACAAACTGTATTGCGATTTTCGGAATATATTTATAAAGTTTTCAAAAAGTCTGGTTGTTCAAAAGGTTGCTATGTAAATTACATGGATAGACATTTACAAAATTGGCAACAGGAATATTACGGTAGCAACTACAATCAATTGTGTAAAACCAAGGAAAAGTGGAATCCTGTTGGAAAGGGAGTTATGCATTTTCCTCAAGAAATTGGGTCAAAATATCAACCTATATTACCATCAAGTAGAACTAGAATATTGTATATACTTCTCATATCGTTTATATGTGTTGTTTCATATTATATTGGTCTAGTAATATATTATTACAAATAAGAAATAGGGATAAAATACAATATTTCAAAGTTAATTAGGTTAATTAGGTTGTTTGGTTAATATTGTTGTGTTTTGTTAGTATAAGTTAAAAGTTTTACAAAACATGATCAGATATAATAAACATAGAAAATTATAATCTATTCATTCTTTTTGTAAGAAGAAACAAACCAATGGAAATTTTAAACCAAATTACAACAGCTAACTGATAAACATTACTTTAATTGTCAATTGTCTAAAAATGAGGGTTTTAAATTTATTTTGGTAAATTTTGCGCTAGAAAATGTTTTCTAGCAATTGTAGAATAGGAGCTATTTGGAAAGTTTAATTTAGCCCAGGGTCCAAGCCCCTCAGCAGTCAAATTTTTTTCTACTCCAAGCTCTAAACAGTTAAAGTTTTGTCAATAAAATTTTATTTTTGTTTTTTAACATTTTAAAATTTTATTTCATTCAGTGATGAAAATGCATAATAATTTTGGGGTTCCAATATTCCTTATTCCATTCAGTGATGAAAATGCATAATAATTTTGGGGTTCCAATATTCTTTGGGTGCTTTTTTGCATTTAAATTTATTGTTTAAGAAACTCCAAGGTTTAGAATAAAAAAGTTGGCCACCCTATGCTAGAAATACCCACCACGTGGTCTGATTTTAACTATTTAATTTGTCTATCTGTAGTTTTCTGGCAAATATTTACTGATTTTTCCATGTTTATGTTTAATATGAATATTTTATTTAACTCTTCATATCCTCCATTACAAGTAAGGATTTAAAAAATTTGTATGATCTTATACACCAGGTTAGCTACATAAAAGAAGGCACATTAGTATCATTCCCAGCATCTAAAAACGGCTAAAACTGTATCCTGTTAAGATCAAAAATACAATTTACATTAGGAAAACTGTCAAAAACGATTTTTGCAAATTTCATTAATGGGATCAATTGAACTATTTAATTGAATATTTTTCAAAATCTTTAGTTTTATAAGCAGTGACGTTTATTTTACCACTTAATGCATTACGTTTAGTATAGTTATGAAAGCTTTCAGTAAAAAAATTATACAAAAAAATATACAAGAAGGAATGTTTTTTGCAAAGATTTAAAAACAAATATAACATTTAAAGACTTAACCGTATCAGAAAATATAGGTATTTTGATTGTAGAAAAAGCTAGTGAAGTATCAGACCGATGTTGAAAATTTATAATTCTAAGGGACGATCTTTGTATTGAGAGTATTTTTTTATGAGAATTATCACACTGACCCCAAATTTGACAGCAATAGTTTAAGTGCGAAGCAAATAAAGAAAAGTGCAGCGTTCTAGGAGTTTTTCATCAACGTAACTTCAAATTTTTGTTAACATACAGTTTGCTCTATTTAGCTTTTTGCTCAACTTAATTTGCCACGTATTAGATTAATTAACAACAGTTTATAAAGCAGGAAACACGGAAAAAAAATAGAAGGAAAAAAGCAGGGAAAAAATTAAAAATTATTTTGTTATTATTTACTGTTTTATTTCATCAAAAACATCTTTCAAATCATTCAAATGCTTTACTATAAGAATATTTCCATGTTCTGTCAGGCGATATCTGACAGAACCACTGGAGACATTTCATAGTGATAATATTTATATATAATTTTTTTTGCACTGTTCTGACTATTTATTTGGTGAAAGATGTCCCTTGACTCTTGATTCTTACTAAGACATTGTCATAAAAAGAACACATACTAATTTTTTTTACAATTAGAAATATTTAATCAGATACTATCTGGAATAGTTTGTATCTTGTCATAATTTTGCCATGATTTTTCTGATATTAAATAGAAAGCTTTTAAATTTATAGCTCATAAGCTTGGAAGATTACCGAGAAGAGGAAGTAAAACATACATGGTTGCCAGGGGCCATATCCAGAAGGTTTAGGATGCCAATACACTGATATGAATATATTCTAGCATGAGTTAGGAAAAAATAAATACCTCTAGCAGTTTTCCAAAAGGCAGTGCTAATTTCTTGTTTTATCCACAACATAGTATGGAAATCTTGGCAAAATCTTTTCAATGGGTGGAAACAATATTTTATGGTTCTTGACAAGAAAACACAAATTTCACATAATATCCAAGAAAGCGTCTTGAAACCATGGCAAAAATATTCCTGTGGAACGGAAAATACATCCCAATAATCCTAGTTGGTAGTTCTTGGATAGATAGCTGAAATTTTAATTTCTTAAATGTTTGAATATCAATACAAAAACAATTTGATGATTCATAAAAAATATGATAATAACTCGGGATAAAATTTCATTGCTTGTAATTCACTGTTTGTTGTACCATATGAACCAATCAATATACTTTAGCTAAATCACACTTAAATAAAAACTTAATGAAGACACCGTCAAAGGCAGTTCTAAAATAGTAAGTTTAATCAGAGATATCTGATACTAACGAGTAAAATTTTTGTGTTTATTTGTATCTTCGGTTGACTTTAGTAATGAGACATCTCTTTTACGAACAAGCATTTTAGGAAAATACACATTTCAGTGGCTATATTGCCTAAGAAGTTAATTGTAAAATTTTTACATTGTAAAAGATTAATTTAAATCTTGATTTGGAAATCCAATGATTATGGGAATACTTACATGTAATTATTTCAAAGCTTTATCAGATTTTATGGGTAAATGAATTGCATCTGGCAAAAATTTTGCGTGGTGTTTGAAATAATATTTTCTAGAATTTTAGTATGTCTGGTGAATTAAAAATTATACCAGGTCTCTAGCCTAGTCGTCCAATTTGGTTGGAATTTTTCATTTTTCTAAAAAAATTATTTCAAATATCGAAACTATGTTTCAAAATTTTCAGGCCGGTTTCTGGGTATTTTTAAAGATATGTTTTTAAACTTGAATAAAATCTAGTCATAATACCAAAATTTTAAAAGAGTTCCATGGCTCTGAAAATAAACCATTTTTATAAAAGTATATTTTTTATTAGATGTTGGTAGTGGTTTTGATAGGTCAACTGGGAAAAAATGTTTTTATAGCATTTTATAGCATTTTGGTTCTTTTCTGTGATTTTTTAACTATATTTTTTATTAAATTATTTATAACCAGTAGAATAACGACAATATGTCGGATAAAAATTTTATTTTGATAACTTATTAATATTTAGAATAATATCTTCTAATTTATTTACATTTTTTAGCTTTTGGTTTCACTGCTTCGATGTTATTATGTTTTGCGTCTTTTTTCATTGGTTTATTCTTTTTGCCATTTTGTTGCTTCTGATTTTTTGCATAAAAATGCCCACGAAACTTAAAAAGTGATCAAGGGTTTTGTTTAATATATTGGGTGACGTTGGAGGTTTAGTGCTTGTTAAACGTTTAATTTTAGAATTAAAAATTTTTTCACCCAGTTGCAGCCCTCTTTCCTGTTATTTTTTGAGAATTATTATATATGATTTTAGTTTTAATGCAAATGTTTAAGTCTTATTGTTAAGCTTGCGTTTCACTATCTTTGCTTAAATTTACTTTCAGTTTTATAATAATGATTGGCTGCTCATTGACTTTGCGGAGAATTCTCCCGAGAGTACTAAATAATCAAAAAAAATTTACAATACTTCATCGTCAAACTTGCATAATGTTACATAATGTGCGAACACAACTGTTATCCACAGGCATTGATTGGAGTGACAATGAATTTAAAGACATTGTATCTAAGAATAATCTGGTTGTTTTTATGAAAGGAACACCCGACGCCCCACAATGTGGATTCAGTAAATATGTGATACAGATCTTTCACATGCACGGAGTTGAAAAATTTAAAACATTTGATGTACTTGCTGACGAAATTCTTCGTCAACGTGTCAAGGAATTTTCAAACTGGCCAACCATACCTCAAGTTTATATGAATAGTGAATTTGTGGGCGGATTTGATATTTTGCTGCAATTGCATCAGAGTGGAGAGCTCGTCGAAGAACTGGATAAAATTGGACATAAATCTACGTTAATTGAAAAAGAAGACAATGAATCAAAATAATATTATAAAATTTATAATTAGGTATTTTATTTTAATTTATAATTAGCTACAGAATATATTCACTGATAAGCATGGTGATACTCAGCATACTGATAAGCCTTTGCAAATGGTTTTTAAGGAAATGTTTTTAATTGAAGCAATTTATAAAAATCATTCAAAAAGTTTTTTAACCAGCTACATCAATAAATATATTTAATTTGTTGTCTATTCTTCTTGATTTAGTTGGCTACTTTCTATCATAGGATTTTTGGCAAACTTTGACGTCCAGATATTTATTCAAGTAGATATTTGATTTGTTTTTAGTGATTTAGATGATTTAAATGAAATTTGATTTGCAAATTGACATTTATGTTATTTGCAATTTAATCTATGACAAAAAGTACATTCATTTTTTGGTTAGCAGACATATTTTTAATTTCTAAAGTTGCTTATAGCGCCAAATGCTATGACTTTATGTTTTTTTTTTGTATAAAATATGCCACATAATGTATAATTTTGATTTATTTTGATTTTTATGCAGGAAATTTGTTTTTTCCAATATTGTGCAATAGTATTTTATGTCATATGACGTCATTAAGTAATGGTTAATTTAAATTTTGTAATTTGAGATTAGAGAGTATTCTTTGCTAAAAAACATGCCAAGTTTCAACCTGATATTTTGAATATTAAATTCCCTGTTATGATTTTAGAGGATTTGCTCAATAACACCTATTTTGTGCCAAGTTACAACTTGGTAGTGAAAGGCTTAAAGATGGTGCTGAGATCACTTTGAATTCATTTCTTTTTACATCCATGTATGCGTTAAAGTTTTCAAAAATTAAAAAAAATATTTAGGTTTAAATATTAGTTGTAGACAAAAGAAATTAATTGTAAATTTTTTTTAGATTTTGAAATTTGTGTTTTTTCTCAGTTTCTTATTAGGTTGTTTTTTTGTTTATATAGATGGTCCAAGGTGTTCCATTTTAATGTCTGAATTTTGTTATCTGCAACTGAATTAAATAACTAGCTTGTAGCTATTTTTAACTGAATAAATTCTTTGTTTCTCAAATCCCATTTTTTTTTTTACTTTTTGTAAAGTAATGCTTTGACTATGTTGGCATTTAGTTTATAGCACATATCTTTGGTTTGTCTTGATGTTTGCTCAGGGCAGAAATTCTCAAGTTAGACAAGTCACAGTGCATAAGTGCATAGGTGTTAAAAAATATTATTTCTGCTTTATAGATGCTGGTTGTGCTACAAAAGATTAGACAGGACCGAACGCCTAACTATGCCCAAAAATAAAGTTTGTCTTGAGAGGAGTTTTTTCAGATTTTGTTGCAAAGTGACTTGCATATGAAAAGAAAATATAACTAAGTTTATGTTTCCAGCACTAAATAACCCTGCGAATAAGCAGCACTAAATAACCCTGTGAAATAGTTCATTGAGGTGAAAAATTTGAGAGGATATACCAACCTGATTATTTATCTTCTATTATTCAGGCTTAAATGACAAGATACATTGAGGCTAGGTCTTAAGTATTTAATTGCACACCCCCTCACATATTTGGTTAATATGTGAAGCACAAAGAAGTATGAACAAGTGCCACAACTGAAAATAGTCATATAGGTGGTTAGATTTCTAAATTTAACATTTGCATTAATCAAATAAGATATTTTTCTGCAATAATTTAAATTCATCTTTATAACGTAAGATTAGGCCACATTCTTTTCTGTAAGCAATGTTTATTAATGGATGTAATAAATATATCAATGATATATCACATGTCTGCAATTTTATCCAAAGATCAAGTCTTTTTTTGGGATTTGAATGACAGGCTGGTATCCTATCCGAACATGAAATAAAAAGCTTTTATGTTTTTGATGCTTTCCGCAAAGTGAGTTTTATCTTCAGAAAGGATTTTTATTTATACTATTTAAGTAAAATTTTAATGTCTTTCAAGGTGTTGAATCATAATGAAAATTGTATGTTTATTTGTTTTGTAACTTGAATGATTTTATGAGTTTTCTCTTCTTTTAGTATTGTGTTGAACATTTTTTCAAAACATGAGATCTTAGGACTGAGGAGGATTCAGCATTTAAGGGTAATTTGTTTAGGTTGGTTTGACTAGAATAATTTGAATGAAATATTTTCCAGATGTAAATTTAATATTGAATTTAACTCAATTTAAGCATAAAAACAGTGGAATTCCATTGTTTTTGTTGGACAATCTCAAATTTTTTTTCAATAACATTCTCTGTAAGAAAATTTTAATATAGCCTAGTTGTTTTCAAAAATCTTTTTTTCTCCAAACAGTGCCAATAAATCAGTCATATTGAAGGAACAGATAACATTTTGTTTGGGAGCAAATTTTCCATTATCATTTGGGAAGATTATTTTTTAAATCATTGGTATAAGCCACAGTTCTCATGGTTTTCTAGCAGATGAAATTAAAAAAAGAATTAAAGAATCTAAATATTGTATTTGTTAACAAGTTATATTAAAATTCTATTAAATAGTCCGTAGCTTTTGAAAGCTATCTGAACTCTCTCGATGTGCTTTAGTCTCATTGCTTTTCTCTGAAACCATTTATTACACTTTATATCATATCTTTGATAAAGTTTTAAGGGAATAAAATCTTGTCAGTGCTTTTCTTAGAATTTTTAGACAAATTTTCAAGTTTCTTCTCATGAAACATTTTAACTTAATCGTCTCCTTTCAAACTATTTTGCACCAGGAGCCAGGATTCTAACTAGGCCATGTTGTAAATATTTGTTGGGATTTCTGTGCGACAAAATAGGGAACAAATTAATTCCCAACCTTTTCTACACATTGTAGTGTGCTGTTGATGAGATAACATACACAAGCTACCAGACACAACCGAACAAATTTTGCGTAAATTTAGTTGAGCAAAAAAATTATCTTTTAACTGTTGTGATTTGAAATTTCATTATTCAAGCTTTTCTCTTTTTTTTGCAAAATTTTTGTAAATAATAATAAATAATTCATTGTTAATTTGATTTTGTTTGCAGCCTTTTTCAAAATTGATCATATTTTTTAGATAAGGAAAAATTAAATGAAATATGGAGAGAAAAAACTTAACTTGGGCAGAACTTGAAAAGACTGTGTATAAAAGTCGTTTAGAGCAATACCAACTCACCAACTTTGTTCCATCTAATTTTACATTCTATAAGAATTTGCTTATTTTCCTCGGGGTACCTCCAGCTGGCCAGACCTACACAAATGAAAACACATTGATTTACTTAGATATTGAAAGTGGAGCATGGGAGCACATGAACCTAGAAAGGGATGATACTGAAGCCAACTCGTATCTTTTCAAAAAGAAGATGCCTGTTTTTTTTTAGCTGTAATTTTATGAATTTTATTATCACATTCAATTTTACTGGGCTTCAATAGTCAAGCTTTCAACATGTAATCACTATTTTCTATGGTAGATAAGGCTAGTTTTAGACATTGCATGAAATTGCAACAAAAAAGTTATTGTAAAAGGTGTGGCGGATTTATTTCATGAAATTTCCATACAAAGCTTTTTTTTTGTCTGCTAATGTTTGATGATAATTTGAAATTTTATTTTTTATTTGTAAACCAAATTTTGTCACATTATTTTATCAGAAAAGTTAAAATATAATGTTATATGTATATATTATATCAGATATTACTTATATTTTAAATGCTATCCATTTGAGAATTTGGTCTTATGATATTTTTCTATCAGAAGTTTTTACTTTTTTATTTAACCTTTTTCTTAACATTAAATAAGCTATGCTACTTTTCAGTGGAACCTTTTGCTTGACCCACAAGCTTGCTTGAATGTATCAACGTATTCAAAAGAAGAAGCGTTGTTACGTGAGCGTAAGAGGATGGTTTCTCATGGGATCACATCGTATGAGTTCAATTCAGAAACTGGCTGTCTGTTGTTTCGAAATGGTGGTGATATATATTCTGTTGATGTTAACCCAGTTGCATCTGGAGTAGCTAAGGTGTGTATTTTAAGGCAAGACGGCATTGAGCCAATTTGTCAATTTGTGGGTTGATGATTTATTTAAAAAAATTAAATTGTCAGAAATATGCCTACAACCATCAACTAATGCCAGCAAAATAATTTCAACTCATATTCGAGCCTTAACTCAAAAAAATTTGATTGTAGAAATCAAATATGCCCGATAAATGCCCAGTAATATGCCCAGTAAATGGTGAATGCTTAACCCTGCAAACTTTTTATTAAGCAAAGTTAGGTAATCGGGAAAATGATGAAACAAATGTTATATCAGTCTTGCAAAGGTCTCCTTTAAATTAAGGTATTCAAACTACGAAAAACTCATGTCCATTGCAAAAATAACACAGGATTATCTAACTATGTATGACATCTGAAAAATAACATTACTCCAAATATCATATGGTCATTTTTAAGAGTAAAATCTGACTAACTTATTAAATTTCCTTCACCATTAGTTTTTGATGTGACCAAATTACCTGTAGTCAAACTGCTAAGATAGTCAGCATTAAAAAAAAGCTACAAAACTTTTTTTGGTTGTAAAATTTTGTTATATTATCATAATCTGACTTCCACTCAACGAGTATGTGTGTTGTAACTAAGTATTTTAAGTCTTTTTATCACAAAAATTAAAAAAAAAAACATGTCTAGAAATTAAGAAATATTTTTATGACTTCTAGTGGGGTATTTTTGTTATAAGAAAATAATTTGAAATTTGCGCAAAAATGTCTGGAAAATATGATATTTTATTTTAACAGGATAGGCTGTTTTCCTGGTGATTTCCAGAAATTTTTGTGAATAAAATTAGCATTCAGTATTGTTAGGCAACAGACATCCTTTACTGTGTATGTTAATAGAACATCTTTACAGCAATTTGTGTTTAAAAGAACTTTTAGACTTATATTTATTAATTTATGTTCTTTGATTTTTCAACATTTGTTTTGAAAAATGAAGAATATAATTTTTATAGTTTTGTGGTATGTTTAATGTATTTATTTGTCTATATTGTTGTTTCTCACTAAATACCTTTTCATGTTACGTCTCTTTTTCAATTTCTTTGCAAGTGTATTATTAAATGAGCTAAAAATTATGCGTTTAATTTTATAGATATTAAGTGGTTATATTATCATGTTATATATAAATATTTTATTCCAAACCTTTGATCTAAATATTTTTCATACAGGTATAATTCTAATTGTTCTAATAAAAACATCATTGCAAAATATCTTCCTCTGTTTTAGATATTATTTTCAGATATCTCCCAGATTTATTCAAATTTTCTTTGAAAAAAACCTTTTTTAATCCTTTCAAAATCTTATTGCAAATTATTTTCCTCAAAACCTTATTAAATAATTTCTTCAAAACCTAATTTCTACATTATTAAGATATTTTTCTAATGACCTTATTACAAATTATTTCTAAAGAGATCTTGCTTTCAATTATTTAGCCAAAATATTTGCTTCAATTTCAGAATATATCTCTGAAAACCTTATTTTCTATGTTTTTCTCTAGACCTTCTCACAGTTTTTATCTCATAATACTATCTTCAAGATAATGCTATGCAGCCTAAAAAATTTTTTTTTTAACGTTGAAAATTCAAATCTGTTAAAGTGTAAGCGTAGGCATTTAAAACTTATTATAGTTATCTATTTTACTAATTATCCACTAGATATCTATTTTATTTTTTTTTTATTTAATAAGAAATTTCCTATTTTGCATAGAATCAAGGATCAAGGATTTACATGTTATTTACATAAAAACATGTGGTTGAGGTAGCAAAATTTCATTTCTAGGAAAGAGTATGTTTAGGTTAAGTGTCTACAAGCAATGAAAGTATAAAAAGATAAATTTTATGCCAGTTCCATGTTTATTGGTTTGTTATGATAAATTGAATTAGGCTGTTAACATACATATGAATGTTGTTTTGAATGACATTTTATTAATGTGTCATGTTTTATTTAAAAAAAGTTATATGGATGCTAGTTGTGTACGATTAAATTTTCAAGTTGAAGCGATTTGCAATAAATTTTTTATATTTTTGGTGTGTGCCGAATTCCTGCGGGTGGCTTTCAGAAGCCTATTATTGGAAAAAAATAGTATCATAAAGCTTTGGTATACTCAATGGGATACTATTAGAACTATGATGTAATTTTATATATCAAATTGCTTAACTTCAGTGCTATTGACTTTGTAGCCTGTTGTGAGAGCCTTTAGCCTGGTTCTCAAGTAATCACAATGCACAAGTTTTTCCCTCCTTGTCTTGTGCAGAATTTTTTTTGTTCCGATATCTATAATTAAACTAGTCAAAAAAATCAATTTCAAGTTTCTCACTTTTTTTGGAAATAATTATATCTGTACATCAGATACCCATTTTTTTTTTAATACAGGTGTTATTTATGTGCTATATATGTTCTAATAAAATATCCTTTACTAATTAGTTTAAAAGAATATTTTAATCTATGGTATAACCATCTGTTATGTATAATTTAGTTTACGACACCTCATTCTATCCCTACTAATCTTTTTGGTAGCAAAATGGACACAAAGATATGTCCCAGTAACGCTAACATAATTTCATTCATTGACCATGGTGACATTTGGATTGTTAACACAGTAACAGGTTCTGAGATGAGGTTGACATTTGTACGAGGGTCAACACGTGAGGATGCAGCAGTTTCAGCTGGGGTACCTGCATATGTCACTCAAGAAGAATTTGATCGGTTCACTGGTTACTGGTGGGAACCAAGAAAACAGCAAGATATGGAAGGCCAGTTAATTTTGTTTTTAGATATTTTGAATAAAACATATAAGTACCAATAATATGAGTTATCTTTTGGACAAAAAACATGGCTGTAGTTAATGTATGTATATATACCCTTTCATATGTTGTTCACAGATGGCAATATTGCATTTCAAAAATTTTAATGGCAACAAGCTCCTCAAGTTTTTTTTTTTATTATTTATTTTCGCAGGCAATTGTTTCAGGGTTCGAATTAAGGGTTTGTGGTTCACAATGTGCAAACTGTTTTCTAAGTTTTGCATTCTTTTTTCATGAATTACAACAAAATCGGAAATTAACTATTTTTTTTTATTTTATTGGGATTTGATAAGATGATAATAAACAACATCTGATAAATTGTTTATTATATTTCAATATTTTTCCATGTATAAAAAAAATTTTTTTTCTGCTTACCTTTAGTTACAAAATTCACTTTGTTTATAGCTTAATCTGTGGTTTCTGGAAAATTTGGTGAAATTTAAGACATTTGATACTCATTTGCAGGTTTTTTAAAAAATTTGTTGTTGTTGTATTGTTTTTTTTTCATTGTCATAATTTACTGTTATTAAATTGGAGACAAAAATCATATTTCAAATGATCTAATACTTGAAATGTAGTGTGAAATGTGTATTATAAACATGTATGTGAGGTCAAATGAAGAGTTGATTTTTTTTCCAAGTTTAAATGTTTTATAGCGAATGTAGTATTAAAAATATTATAGCAGAATTTTTTTCTTTTTCTTTTAGATGTTTTATTTTTGTTACAACAAATTCAATTTTGAAAATAAATTCTGTGAGTTGGGCTGTCCAAATTCTATGTGTCTAAAGTAGGGAGGCGACGTATAAACATATAAACGTATAACCCCCAAAAATTAACAGTAATAATTAAATAATAATAATAATAAATAAGATTATTTTTTTTGTATAATGAAATAATCTGGTTTTTTCTTCAAAAAAGTAAAGAAGGAATTTTTGATCATTTTTTCATCACTTGATAACTTCAGAGGTCACAAAATTGGTCACCCACAATTTATTTTTGAAATTAAATCTCAATTTAATTTTACATATTTTAACTATTTCGTATACAAAAACTCTTTTTAGTGTGATGTTTAAATAAGTTATTAAAACAATAATATTAACATAATTATTTAATTATAATTACTATAATTAAATCTAAGCATTATTTTTTTTCTTTGATGTAGTTGCTATAAATAACTAAGTTATTGAGATTGGTTAAGTTCTATTGATTTGTAGAAGATGAAACTTTTTACATGCATGTAAAGTATTGATAAAAATTCTTCTGTTTCAACTCCTCTATTGGATGCCTTAGAGTAGCAAATCACATTTTAAAACATTAATTCGAACTCTGTGTTTGAGTGAAATTTTCTGACTGATTTTCACACAAAAATTCCAGTGTTTATTTGCAGCTCTGTTTTTTTTTTCTTTCTTTCTTTCTTTGTAATTTTTCATGCTTTTCTTTATTGTTGTATAATTGCATTGTCATGAGCCTGGTTAAAATCATGGTGTCTCTAACTTGTGTAATGTTCTTTTAATAATATTTCTAGGTTCATTAGAAGTGCACCGACTTTTGTATGAATTGGTAAGTGCTTTTATTTCATTTTAAATGAAATTTTTAATTATATAGCTACTTGCCTCAATATTTTTGAGTCCTTGGTCCTTAGGGTTTATTCAACTATTAATGATTTGTAAAAAGTATCTTTTAACAAATTCAGGTTGATGAACGTGGTGTTGAAGAACTTCATATCCCATCTCAACCAGATGCATCTTTTACAAATTTTATTGAAAGTTATAGATATCCCAAAGCTGGCTCTGTTAATGCAAAATCAACATTGCGTATTGTTGAAGTCTGTGTTAAAAGCTCAACAAACGAGGTAATGTTTGTTTTTTTTTTCAAAATAAAACAAAAATGCTTAGTTGTTTGTATAACAAGAGTTGAAGAAGTAAAAGGTTGAGGTATGAGCGAATGAGATGTAAGATATTTGGGAGACCTAAATTAAAGGATAAATGGTAAAAAATTTAGCAAACAATAACAAGTGTGACAGCGCTATATCCACTTTGTTATTATTTAAAGTCAGCTAACAAGAATTTTTTTATTTTTAACTATTATGTTATGTACAAATATAAATTTCTTTAAATAGCTTTCTTAATCTTCAGATTTATTATATTTTTGGTTTAATTTTGTCGTAAACTTGGATATGTAGGTGTTAAAAACGCGTAATTATAAAGTTTATTTGACGATTTAATCCGCTTTATGTATATTTCAAATAAAAAGCGGTTCAAGTGTTATATTTAATATAGATTATTTACTAGAGTTAAATGTGATTATTTTATCAAATTAATAATGCATAATACATTTCATTTTATATTAGTGGTTATGTGAGTTGATCTGTTACTGTTTTGTTTATTGTTTATGTTGTTATGACACAAATATAAATAGAGGTAACAGGGCACATATAAGGATATAATTGCATTTTTATTCTTTACTAAGACGATGCACTTGCAGACGAACTTGTGGATTTCCATATTTCAATAACAACAGATAAACCAGGAACTAGCCAAGAATAAAAGTTAACATGTTTATCGTGATATTTTTATTATCTTAAACTTACTGATTAGTTTCTTTTGTATATATTTTTTTGAACCAAGAATAACTTTGTAACATAATGTCTCATCTTTATTATATTTCTAATTTATATTTTTTTGCCTTTTAACCAACATATAGCCTTTGTAATTATTTTATCATTGTAAATTTTAACATGCATATCCTATTATAAAATATTTTATTAATGCATTCCTATGTCTACTGTATATTTGTTACTATTGGTGAAAAATATTCATTGACAGGGAGAGATTCTAGAATACACCGCCACTTTATACATACTTATACATATGCCTTGATAGTATAACCGTACCTAAACCTATGTCACTGAAGGTAAACATAAAAAGCATATATAAAGCATATATAAAAAAAGTAGTGGGGTATTCTAGAACTTAGTAATTGATAGGTTTATACTAGCATTTATGTAAGGTGATCTTTTGCCGAAAGTTTGCTTGATATGATTATGATACTAATTTAAATTGAGGTGAAAAGCATATATTCGTATCAAATATAATTTATTCTAGAGTTTTTACTAAAGAAAAAACTTTTGATTTTTCATCACTCTATAAGTTATTATTTAAGTAAAATAAGCCCACTTTTATCCTATCTCTGACAGTGCAGTAAACGACAAAATATGCATCTTAATAAGATAATAAAAACTTGTTTAAAATATTCAATAAATAAAAATTTAAAGGATTTTAGTAAAATAAAAATGCTCATGTGGTTTTTTTTGTGTCAACAATATAATATTTTTTAACTTATCGTTTTCTTGTTTTCATAAAAGTTTTATTTTAATCACGGTTTGGGGTCACCTGAAAACCCCAATCAGGGTACTTGTTTGAGTAGTGCTAAAGTAGTAAACTACAATTATCTCTGTAAAAAGAACTATTGAGCTTTTCAAAGTTATTCTTGAAAATTCGACGAAGAATAACAAACTCGGTCTTTATCCATGAGATACTTTCGATATTTTTTTGAAATGCCTTGGGCAGGAATTCATAGCCATTTATTTGAAAATGTAAATCACAGACCATACTAAAGACATCATTTTATATATTTTATATTTCTTTAATTATTACAATTTTAATTATGAGAGTTCAAAGGCAGAATAATGATTTTATCTGTGACGATATTTGAGCATGACTGATCTTGTGGCACAATACTGAAACTGAGATTTTTTTTGGGTAGTATAGTTAATTGGTAAAAAAGACAAATAAAAGTGTGATTAACTGAAATATTTATCAAATCACGGTGCGTAATCACGGCGATGACACTTATTTAACATATTTGTTTTAAAAAAATTGAACACAATTTTGTTTTTCTTATGGTGTGTAAAATTCACAATAACTTAAAAATTGTAAACAATATTTTTTCCCCCTGTTCTGCATATTTATACCCCAATAAGTACACCAATTGGAGTCCCATTTGGTGTACCCAGCTTTTTCAGGTGACCCTGCGGTTTGAAGACCACATTTTCTGCACTGTGATACAAATTATACTTTTGAGAAATGAGCTGTAATTTTAAAAATATGTTTTGCTAATGGAAATAAAAACAATAAAATTTAAAATAAACCTGTGGACGAGACCTATTATTCAATGATGTTAAGATATAAACAAATATGTTTATATACTTACAATCTAGTGAAAGAATTTAAGACCTACTTAAAAGATCAACTAAAATTTAAAATTTTAGAAATACATATAAAAGCCTTGTAAATCAAAAATAAAACATAAACGCTATGGTGTGGAAATTTAAGTGTATCTATCAAACATTACTTTAATATAATAATATAATAGTTTAATTTTTAATTTGTTTTAAACTTTTACTGTTAACAATCCAATTAAAATTTTAAATATTACAGTTTAAGCGACATGCTTGTAAATTTTATATCAAAATAACAAAGTGATTATATCGCAATTTTTGAGGTTTTAACAGTACTAATAGTTCATGAACGAACTATTAGTATTGAATGAAACGATTAGGTTATAAAACTTACGTAGTTGCTAAGAAACAAAGTAAATCGTAGACAAAATAAATTGCTTATTCATTTTACTCTAATGTCTTTATTTTTAAAAAGGCAAGTTTTGTTTTTGCAAGGTTATTATTTTTTTTAGTTTTCTTTTCTTTATTTCTCCCAGACACAATGTCCAAGAGAAAACGATTTGGAACGGACAAATCGCTAACCCTATTGGACATTGACCATTCACCGACGCTTATTTGCAGCCCTGTTCAAATTAGGGTTTTTAACATATTTATAGAATTTTGTGTGAGAAAAATGGATTCTATTTTAATTTGAAATAAAAAAAGTTAAAAGATGCTGAGATTTCTGCCACGTCAGTTATGTTAGCTTTATTCAAAGATAACGAATATTCAGAAGACTCCTTATACTCTTACAAATCGCTCTCAAGTTCCTAATATTATCAGAAAAATATTTGGAGAAATGATTTTTTTACTCTGCCAAATATGAGTGACAAGAAGATTTTGATACATTTTGAACCTTTTTTGAAATACCTCCTTGTTAATTCTATCATCTTTAGCTCTATAAAATTTACTTTGAAGTTTATTATGAACTCTGATGTTATGATTGCAGGTATGGTTTCGTTTGAAGTAGCTTTTAAAGATGGGCTTATTTGTTGAAAATATCATTAATTTATCAAATTGCTATAAGAGTGATTGTTGTCCTCCCTATCATCTTTCATTCCAGTTTACTTTTAGATAATAATTCATAAACTCTTCCTTGATACAGAGGATGTTAAGTTTCCTGAGATTGTACTTTGTACTTTGTACTTTGTATCTTTGGAAAGACAAATAATGCTTTTCATGAGATTGAAATGGCAGCTGATATGGAAGATGATATTCACACTGTTGTTGAATGTGGTGAGAAATTGTTAGTGTCATCTTTCCATATACCACTTTAAGGACACCTTTCTTTCCATTTGTGCTCATGAATGGTAGTGAAATCACTGAATCTACGCAGATTTGATTGTTAGGCCTAACATTTTCAATTAACTTCTTTTGGAATTCTTATATTGAACCGATTGCAAAATCTATTGTCATGAAAATTCGATCCCTATTCCGGGTGCAAAACTTTCTTCCACCCAAGTTTATACTTTATACCATTCGACCATGTATTGAATTATGGTTGCCATCTTATTGGAGCCTCTACTGTATGTCTACATCTTTTTGACCAAATTCAGAAACGTATAATTAATCTTGTTGGTCCTAATCTTTGTTCGAATCTTCAATTACTTTTCCATTGCAGAAATATAGCCTCGTTTGTCACAATTCTATGAATATTTCCATGGACACTGTTCATATTGTTTTAGCTTTCTGCCTAATAGTGGCTTTTAGTCTCTCAGAAAGCAACTGATTTAATACAAAAAACAATGTTATGATATTTAATTAAAATTTAATGTTAATAACATTAAAGTGCTATCTCGGTAAATTACGTTAGCCATTACGGGGCTGTGCTATTTTGATGGGTTATGTAAAATACTTTAAATACATATATACTATAAAACTACGAAATTTTTTCAAAATACAAAATCTTTAATTTCTTAAGAATTTGCATGAGCACGAAGCATTTTGTCATTGGTTTATATTTATACTTATTTCGTTTATAAAGAAATGAACATAATAAATAAACATATAAACATTATATTTCAGTTTTTAGATGGTTCGAACATGGAATATGAATTAAGAGTGGACCTCTATGAGTTATTTCCGTGGGCTGAATATTTAGTTCGATGTGGATGGATGCCTAGTGGCAAGCAGTAAGTTTTTTCTTAAATTCCTGCAAAAAGTAGAAAATACAATGCATTTTGGAGTGTGGCTAATTATTAATATGTCGTGTAAAAATGCATGAATAGTAATCATGAAATAATAAATAATAATATCATGAAATGTAAGGAAATTATTAACAGACAGAAAGGCACTTTTTCATGTTGGAGGTTTTTGGTCATTTGAATCAAACGAGTGTAAAAGCCGCCTAAAAGTATATTAATCGTTTTTTTGTCATTCGTTTCAGAGATAATTTTTTTCTTTGAAGCAATGAGACTGCAATATTTCAACAAAAAAAACCGTATAAAAATGGAAACTATATCTTTGTGAAGCTTACAAGGATCCTAAAAATTCACCTCTGTATAGCATGTTAAGACTATATTTTTGTTGACCAACTATTAGTGAGAATTTTAGTTCAATCCTAGCACACCACATAGCTGTTTCAAAATAATTTTGGGTAATTTTCATAATATCTTTCTCTCAAAGGTCACTTGTCTAACAATGTTAAGGCTGCGATAGTGTTGTGATTCTATTGTATGTTGCTGATTGAGCCAAGTTCAAATTAACGGAAATTATAAAAAAAGCTTCTATCAAAGTGAAAAAGTTTATAATGATGGCATTTTTAGTTTTAGTGAATGTATATATAAATACCAACATCAATTATGGTGGCCTCACACTATGTTTTGCCCTACTTCTTATGAGCGAATCAAAGTTCAGTACAAGTCAGTAATTTTTAGACCTATTCGATCGAGTTAGCTAAGCGTAGGTAAATTGAATACAGTTCATTAGTTATGATATAAAACACGAATCTTTTAGAATTCATTGCATTTTTTGTTGCGAAGTATTGAGCAAGGATGTGCTATTGTATCTGTGATTGATTTAGGTTATCTCTGTTGATTTTTATATTTATAATTCCCACTAAGAGCTGGCATAATTGTACTTTTTAATTTTAGGGGTTCAGAGATTCTTTACTTGTTTTAAATTTAATGTTGTTTGAAATAGTTTACATAGTTAAGATAATTATATTAAGACCTAAAGGGCTGTCGTTTTGAAAAAGTAATCTTTGCTGATATTGTTTGAGTGAGCAGGTATAACAGGTCATAAAATAATCTGAAAGATTTTAAAATAAAACTTTTCAATTTTATTTAAAGAATAAATAAGTTTTAAAATTAACGTCTGGAAATCAAAATAAAATTCATGCATGTTAGCTATCAATCTTAAAAGCTCAATTTCTGATCAAACTTATATGCTTAAAATAATTGTTGTTATAAAACTTAATTACATTAAAGTTAGTTACGTTGAAGTTGGTTACGTTGAAGTTGGTTACGATGAAGTTGGTTACGTTGAAGTTAGTTACGTTGAAGTTAGTTACGTTGAAGTTGGGTACGATGAAGTTGGTTACGTTGAAGTTGGTTACGTTGAAGTTGGTTACGTTGAAGTTGGTTACGTTGAAGTTGGTTACGTTGAAGTTGGTTACGATGAAGTTGGTTACGTTGAAGTTAGTTACATTGAAGTTAGTTACGTTGAAGTTGGGTACGATGAAGTTGGGTACGATGAAGTTGGTTACAATGAAGTTGGTTATGTTGAAGTTGGTTACGTTGAAGTTGGTTACGTTGAAGTTGGTTACGATGAAGTTGGTTACGATGAAGTTGGTTACGATGAAGTTGGTTACGTTGAAGTTGGTTACGTTGAAGTTGGTTACGTTGAAGTTGGTTACGTTGAAGTTGGTTACGTTGAAGTTGGTTACTTTGAAGTTGGTTACGTTGAAGTTGGTTACGTTGAAGTTGGTTGCGTTGAAGTTGGTTACGTTGAAGTTGGTTGCGTTGAAGTTGGTTACGTTGAAGTTGGTTGCGTTCAAGTTGGTTACGTTCAAGTTGGTTACGTTCAAGTTGGTTACGTTCAAGTTGGTTACGTTCAAGTTATACTGATTTTAGAATTTTTTAATTCAAAAATAGCAATTTTTTCAGTAAGTTAGAAGTTAAATAAACAAACTGATGAGCATGAAGCTCAATTAAAAGCATGGCTCAAATTAAATAAAATTAAATACTACAAAAATTAAATTTTAAAAATATGTTAAATGTTATTGTTCCAAATTTAAGTGGCACTTTTCTTTTAGTATATGGGTTCAGATTTTGAACCGGGCACAGAACCGTCTTGCTATTCTTCGCATTCCATGCTCAGCATTCCGACCGATGAATTCACGCACTAATAATGATTCATTACGGCAACACAAAGTTGATGTCCTTCTGGAAGAAAATTCTGACTATTGGATAAACGTAAGCGTAAACTACTTTTAACTTATGTGGTATTTTGGTGAAAGATTTTGTAGTCGTTTTTTGTTTCATGAACAGAACATCAACATACATAATAAGGTTTAGTAGATATTTTATTTTATTAGCGCTTTAATAATAATAATGATAACTTATTTCCAACATTTTTAAACGTTGCCAACAATTAGCTTCAAGCTATTTATTTCAGAAAGTTCCCACGGGTTTGGTTCTGGTGTACTTAGAGAGTTCCCATTTGAGCTTATGGTAAAAAAAATTATTGCTTTTGAAGTGGATTTGAGCCCAAAGCTCTAGGATCCAGACACCAATTCCTTATTCGTTCAGCCAGACAACCATGAGCAACAGTGTGATGAATGTCTTCTAAATCAGCTGACAAATAACTTTATCAAAAGCATTGTATCTCTTTCATAAGCAGGGTGGCCGCTCATGCTGGAAAAACTGGAATATACTTGAATAATATCATGGAGAAAAAAAATTGTTGCTTGATTATACTGGAAAATTTCAGTTTTTTTTTCATTTTCCAGTATTATACTTGAAAATCCACTGGAAATAATGGAATTTCAATTGATACAAGTTTGTCTTGATCAATTTTTTATTTACTAATATATTTATAGAATTAAAAATCCTAAATACATTGAATGTGTGTTTCAGTATACTGTACGTGTTCAAAAGTATCTTCGTCGCACAGTAAATCTTCGTGCAGTTTTCTGGTAATATTTTCAATGTTTAAATTTATTTACTTTAAATTTATTTAGGATGCAGTAACTGAAGTAAATTAAAGACTTTTACAAACTTACAAACATAGGTTATTTCGAATATTCATTTGGTGGCAATGACAACATCATCAAAACATGTCAGTGCCGTCTTGACTATGTTTAACAAAATTAATCATAGTTCATTCTTTGTTATATTGAATGGTCTGATCAATTAATATTGAAAGCTAGACAATGTTTCCATTCTTCTTGATGGAATGTAAAAGCTCTCGATTTGTGTTTTCAAGAAAAACAAACAGGCAGTACCTAGAAAGCTTTAGCATATTACTTAGTACTCTTGTCTTATAGATATTAAATACAATGAGTAGTAAAAAGGTTGTCGTTGGCAGCTGATGCCAAGGACTAACATGTGAAAAGATGAGTCCTGATTGAACATAACTAGGTACAATAAACTCAGACAAATTCATGGAAGATTCTAGATTTGCTTCGCAAATTTCCAAGATGTCAGGTGATGAACTAGAGAGAAAAGATTCCGCATGAGATAAATTACTGTCAAGATCATGAATTTTGGTGAACGAAAGAGATGCAGATTTGGGTGACGTTTCAGTCTGATTTAGGTTTACTAGTAATTAGCATAATACAACATTGGGTTTAAAATAAGTCCTACTGCCTTGTTTGAATAACTTGTATAGAAAGTCAGATGAAGCTATTATTTTGCCTATCAAAATCAGTGTTGTGGCCTCAGAGAAGCAAGCTGTTAAAAGATGCAGGATGACTTGGCATTGCGACTGCAACATTTAACAGCTGTTAATGAAGCGGCCTCTCTAAGTTGCTTGTAAAGAGTTAGGGCTCCTTTCTACCAATCAGCAATGTAGTAGTCAACAAAATACTATTTCTATGAGCATTCTATACTCATCAGATAAATGCTACTGTATGTAGTCTGGTATTTGTCACCCTAGAATAGATATGGCAATCCACACCAATAAGCAATACCCCTGAAAACAATCATTGGCTTACCAACTGGTGTTTTTACTCTTGGATGATTGCCACCAATGACTGAAGAAGTTTTCTTTCTCATGAAACAAGGCTGACACTGCCAGGTGCCTAATTGCATAAAATGGAAAGTTTCTTATCGAAAAACATGCATAGATAAAAAAACTTGATGCGTCTTGCATCTCTAATTACTTAATGAATTGCATTGGGTGTAAGACATATTCTATAGTTACAGTTTCACAACTGATATATCAGCAGGCTTGAAAGTAACAGACATATATGCAGAATATTTTCTATTAAAAGATGAATATTATAATATTATAATGATAATTTTTATCCAATTTGTTTTTTTAGATCTTGAAATTTTATATCTGAATAACACGAATACCAATTAATTTATAACACTTCTAGGTTTCAGATGTTCTTTACTTCTTGCCGTCAAATCACTTCAACAAGATATCTTTTTTATGGTTATCTGAGCAAACGCATTTTAAGCACTTGTACAAATATACAGTTACTACGGAAACAGGTGATGGTTATTTTGGTAATAGTAATCAACTTGATCCAATGAGTGAATGTGTTGTACGGCCCTGTCATGTGTTGAGTAAAAAAGTGTTAACGTCAGGTGCATTTGATGTTGATGGTGATAAAGTAAGTAATGCTATTATTTAGCTGATGCTTTGTGTTTTTCAAGATTTTTTAATAAGAAATTGCAAGCTCCTATTAATCTAAATGCACAGTAAACAGTTTATACCTAGACACTACTTTCTTTAAAAAATTTTTAAAATAACATTTAAAAAAATGATGAACAAGCATAAAAATTGACTAAAAGCCTTTAGAGCTGTATTTATTACTTCATGTTAAAGTATTGAACAAAAGGTTTTATTAAATTTCTTTACTGTTGGTGTATGAACTGTCTATTTATTCATCTGTTTATCACCTCATGCAATGCAATGAAAAAATGATTACTATGACATCGGGGTTGATTATTTTTCAAC
Organism: Euphysa ruthae; assembly: GCA_035046665.1. Taxonomy (NCBI): domain Eukaryota; kingdom Metazoa; phylum Cnidaria; class Hydrozoa; order Anthoathecata; family Corymorphidae; genus Euphysa; species Euphysa ruthae. Next base: position 51,340 of record JAUZNK010000007.1, read on the forward strand.
CTTTAAAAGAAATGTCAATTTTGTTGAATATGAAAATGTTTTTACAATGATTCTTACCGTTGAATATGAGAATATATTTTTTCTTGCCTCCCCATTTCTTTGTTAATAATATTTAAACAGTTCAATAGAGACAATAGAAAACATCTAATTTAATTATCATAAAACATCCAAATCAAAATTAATTTCTGTCCACAGAGAATTTATTTCAATTTACAGCTTTATTTTATATTAATCACTGGTAGCGTAAAAAAATTTGTTGTTTATTTAATTCTGTTGTAGTTTTCTTCTATCAACAATTACCGTATACCATTTTAAATTTTGGATTGCCAACATGCTGGACATGCTTTATATAAATTTTTTCCAAGAAACTAGTTGATTATTATTATTTTTTTTCAAAAAATCCATTTTTGAGTCAATTTACAATAAATTCTGATTGACACTTTATTAATCAAAAGCAATGGAGAAGCTAAATTTGGTAAATAATGCTGATAATAATTCCTGGTCTTACCGCATAATATGATTTATTTTATCATATTACCAATTATACTTAAATAACTATGAAAAATTTTAGGGTTACGTAAAATTAAAATTGTCACCTTTTTTAAAAATCTAAATCAGTCTTAGGCAACAAAAGTGTTTTTAATCTATCTCTCTTAATCTATGTAAAAGTTATCTCCGTTGAATTTTTTATTTTATTAAAATAAAGATTTAAAAGCCATTTTAACTTTTTTGGTCATGTATCTAAAAAAATATATTGACACTTTAACTTAGATTTGGTTTGATGAACGAAATGAGTTAGTATATTTTATGGCGACAAAAGATACTCCATTGGAAAGACATTTGTAAGTATTTCTTTCAATCTTTATTATCCAGTTGGAGTGTTATTTCATAGTCAAAAATGAAATAATAGAAAGAAGTAAGACCATGTTACTAATAGTTCATCCGGCTAAATTCTTTGTCATTCTGTCTTTATGTGTATATTTTGTGACATTTCAAAGGTAGCTGATAAACCAATAAAACATCTTAATATGCTGTTACAAAATTCATTGCTTTTTCAATAAAAATACTTTTAGGGCATTCAGAAAATTTATTGTTTATTTTTATTTGGAATCCAGATTGATTTAGATTGTCGAAGGTTATTATGACCTTCTTGTTATATTTGAAAAAAATTACCTTCAGTTAAATTGTTTGTCCAACCGACATTATAACTTAAATAAAAATTTTTTTTTTATTGGTGCATGATTTGAGAAAAATTTGTCATTCAGCATCCCTACTTTTCAACATAACCCACGCCTATCTCAAATTTCATAATTAATGTCTGAGTTTAGTTTGATAGCCTGATTTAGACCTGAAGTAAATCAAAATGTCCATTTGACATGCTAAAATGTCCATCAAACCTGTTTGTGTTTGTGTGTTGATACTATTTTTAGAATTGATAAGAGCATCTTAATTCACACATATTTGTTTGTTTTTAGTGTTTATTTACATGCTCCTTACAGTGTTTTAGAAGTAAGAATTTGCGGTAAATAGTAAAAAAAAAAGACGTTTTGAGGAAAACATTTTTGAAGAAAATGTTTGGAAATAATGCTTTTGAGGAAACTTCGAAATAACGTTCTAAGAACGATCAAATGTTGAGAAGCCTGAGGCAGAAGTTCTCACACCATTCATCACTCAGCATCTTTTTTGCTAATCATCAAGTTTTATAGTGGTGACTTGACGCATCCTTGCGGTCATTTTGATTTAAAAGATGGATTTAATGTGAATGAAACTTGTGCCAGTTGTTTCTATAACGAAACTGGTTCTTCCTGGGTTTGTTGCCCACTTAATGAACAGTGGTATCATTGGTACCAGTGGTATCATTGGTAACAGTGGTATCATTGGTAACAGTGGCATCACAATAAATGTTATGGCAATTAATACTTTTTCAGCCATGTTGGATGGAAATTTCTTAAGCTTCTTGTTTTACTTAAAAGGACTTACATTGCATAAGAAAGTGCCTTTCACTTGATAATAGATGATTTAAAGTAATCACAAACATGTGTATTAGTTTCCTTTTTTTAAACTCTTAAGATCAAGTTTTTAAGGATAAGGTTATATTTTGAGAGATATTATGCTGGATGGACAAATTGTTTCTTTGTGTTTAAACCAAGTTACAGTACAGTTTTTTTTATTTTTTTTTATATAATGGTGACTTCCAAGCAAATTCTTAAAAAATGTCATGAGTCACAAATTTGTTGCATTTTGTCCGTCCAAAGTATGTCCATCCAACATAGTTATGTGCAAGGGCATTTTGAATAGTACACAAAGTAGATTTGGTTTTTCGTGAAACTGCATTTAGGAAACCTATCCTTAAAGTTTTTCTTTGTATCTATAACTTAAGTTGATGGTTTTTTAAAATTTAGGATGAAATTTTCAATTTTTTTTTTTTTTCATATGAGGTTTTTCCTGATATTTAGAAAAATTCTTCTGTTCTACTTAATTTTAAAAAGGATCGAAATTAAGCTGCGGGAGTATAGACCAATTTCACTTCTGTCAAATTTATATTCATAATCATTTAACTTTTTAAACATTGTATTTAACACTGTATTTCCAAACTTCGAATTTGGAATCCGGGGTAACTAAAAAATTTCTGGAAACTGGTCATTAATCATAATATCCTCGTTGTTAAAGATTGGTTTAAAAAATTGTAATCGTTAGTGGATTTAAATCTTCTAAGGATATCATTTGTAGGGTATTTCAAGGCTGTGTCCTCGGCCCTCTTCTATTTTTAATTCTTATTCATATTAACGATTTTATGATCTCAGGATGTTAAAAGCTCCTAAGTGCATTATATAGATTTATTTATAGATGATACAAATCATGTATTAACAAGTCATTGAGAAATTCTCTGTAAAAATAAATAAATTATTAAATAAATAAATTATGAAACAAACTGGTTAAATGCAAATCATTTATCTCCAAATTTGAATAACACTGAATTTATCATATTTTGTAGCTCCCACAACCCAAATCAAAATAGTGATACCATTAAGTTGAATGGTAAACGTTTATACCAATCTAGGTTCATTAAATACGAGGTCTTGTTAGACAAACATTTATCTTGGGAACCTTTTTTAATCTGTTCATGATTTAGTAATTTATGACGCTGTAAATTTTATTATCTTTTTTTAAACACAAATATTGCGGTATAAAAAACCTATTAATAGTATTTTACCATTTTTGGTCGTCTTTGATGAAGACAATGTTAAATATTCACTGATTGCAAATGTACTATTGGGTCTGTAAACTTCGAATTATCGATACGCTATGTTTATATTAGTTGCCGTGTTAACGTTTTGTCTGTTAGAATTTTCTGCATTTCTGAAAGTCGCAACATTAAAGCCTTTTTTTCCTTCTTTTTTTATCTAGTAACTTATTGCTATCAACACAACAGAGAGTAAAGTGTATCTAAACACAGATTAAAGTATATGTGTAATCACAGATTGAAATATAGTATATATAGTCACAGATTAGAGTCAATAAATAAATGTTTACTTAAACAAAAAATCAAGTTTTCTTTTTGCAAAAATAAATAATGTGGCTGCTTTATATTGATAAACTGATTGTGTTATTCAATATTGGAGTGCTGGTGCTATGGAGAATTTATATTATTCATAGTCTGATAGCGTTAATTATCAAGTACATCATTTAGTATAAGGGTATTTTTCACTTTTTTGTTTAGGTATTGTGTTTCATTAACTTCAGCAGTGGTGATTAACAGGTTAACAACACTTGGTTTTTCAAATTCAGTTACTTTAAATAAGGTTTGTAAATTTTTTTAGTAAAAAGTTTATCGCTATTGGACCCCTAATAATGATACTACTAGTTTATGTCTTCTTCTTAATTTGCTTATTGGTTTTTCTTAATGTTTTTCTTGATGACAAAAATTTATAAATACAAAAAAGTAAAGGAAATAAATTTATAAATACAAAAAAGTAGGTGATATAAATTTTTCCAACAAATTTATATCTTCATTTTCAAATTTTCTTAAAATTTAACATGAAGTCAAAGGACTGTATTTGACATGTTTTATTGTTTTCTTCACCAAATTTCTTAAAATGTGTCAAGCTTCAAAAATTTCTGTCAAGCTTCCCCGGTCTAAGGTGAATCAATGTTTTTTAAATGGCTGATATACCAAAGTGACCAGAAATGGTATTTTCCAACAGAAATTTTCAGAAAAATGGGTGCCTGATTTTGTGAGAAAAATTACAAAAATTTGCTGTTTGACCAGGTTTGACATGTTTTGAATTTTCTGGACTAAGCTTTGACATGTTCTGGAATTTCTGGACTGAATTCAATTAAATTTTAATGGTAATAAATAATGAGAAATAATATTTTTTAGATCGAAGAATTACATAAAAAAATTTTTTTCCCCTTTTTTTTCTGAAAAAAATTTCAGGCTTTGATTTTATTTAGTCAATATTTTATTGCATTCTTTTCTAGACATTTAAATTCTTGGGGTCTAGTGAATCGTTGCTTGTTTATCTGGAAAATTAATTCTTTCTGACCAAATCAAAAAAATTTTTTTTCATTGGTCTTTTTGTGATAATTTCATTTATCAGTTCTTTTCAAGATGGAAAAAACTTAAAATTTAGCATTAATACATTTTCTTCACTTATCTTTAGGATTGTTCCAACGCTGTTATTGTATCATCCTCAGTGACTTCATTTTCCCATGTAAATCTTTGTAAAATTGTTCTTAATTCATCTACTAACAGACTATCATTAAAAAGTATGGGATGGGTAGAATCTCCCAGGGGTGAGTTTCTTTGTTTTAGTACAAGGATGAAATTTTTCAAGATATTCCCAGATTTCCAAATATTTTTGTGATTGTTGATGATTTACGGAATTTTTTTAAAACTAAAAATTGTATAAAAGTACTGTGGAATGTTCGCGCAGATGATATTTTGTCCACTTGATACTAAAGGAAGGATTTATTAAGATGGAAGGATTATCTTGGCTAAATGCCATAATATAATTTGTATAATCATTAACAATATAGCAGAATGTATAAAAGAATGTATGCGAAATGACAGATATTCTGCATTTGTATGTTTTTAAAGCGTGCAAATGCAGAATGTCTGTCTGTGTCTCATAGTAATACAAAAGCCTTTTTTAAAAAGCTAACATGAGTCAGTCAGTGCTTTGAGATTTTAATCTGTTTTACATAAACAGAACGGCGTGTTTGGAAATTTTAGTTTGTTTACATAAACGTTTCTCTTAAATAAAATGACTGGTGGTTTCATGTGTAATAATAATAAATAGTATATAATAGTAATTTCATGTATAATAACAAGGATGAAAGATTTTGTTAATCTGGAGATTTTTTATATTTTTGATTTAACTGTCTTTTGTCTTAATCTTAGATAGGAATTATGTAATGTATGTAATGTATGTAATGTATGTAATGTATGTAATGTATGTAATGTATGTAATGTATGTAATGTATG
>JAUZNK010000008.1:9775-21010 GCA_035046665.1 Euphysa ruthae
GTGATGTAACTCAACACAATCGTTAATTTGTTGCGGACAGACAATTAATCTTTTGTAGAGGTTTCTTCATTTTATCAAACGTCAACTGGCTAATAAGTCACTTAATTATTATTAACTCTTTGACTATGAGAGGAGTTGAGCAATAATCTCTGAAATATTGAAAGAGATTGAAGAAGTCTAAAATCAGTTATTCAGTCTCAAAGTCAAAATGCTAAATAAATTAAAAACTTTTTTCATAGATTTCTATGAAAAAGTGCTTACGTCAGCAAAAAATCTTTTTTTATATTTTGATACTTGAAACCTACAACCTACTATAAGCTTTCCAAAACTGTGTAATATTCCTGTCTTTAAATCAAGAGATAAAAAGTTATGATCATTTATTGATGGAGTATGATTTTTTTTTATTTCCTCCTTCGTAGCCAAAGGGATAAGAGGGGTTGGACAATTGAACATTAAAAAAATCTTTGGAAGAACTAAATTAACTAATAAAAATTGACTCAAGCAAAAATTGCTTGCAATAAAATATTTACGTCTGAGATCTATTGTTTTAAATGTAACTGGAGGTTCACCATATTTTCCAAGTAAGTAGTTGGTATTTCTTTGTAAACCATCAACATTTTGCTGACTAGTTTGCGGAAGAAGGAGGTGTTGACTTGGTAGATTAAGGAAAAACGCTGTGAATGTCGCCTATTCGTGGTAACGGGTTCCTGAGGCCACACATGAAAGTGCTTAATTGTAGTTTTGTTCCAGTGATTCAAAAATTAAATTACGGTTTAAATTATCATTAAAGTGGTTAGTTCAAAACTTGAATTTAGTGTTAGAAAGATACTTGACTTTTGCTGCATCATCACCATACAAATACTCAGGATCGATACCCATGTAATCGTTACACATATCTTTCTTGCCTTTTACAAGTGATACTTTAAGCAGGTCAAACTCATGCCAACTCATATCTGGTGCTATCCATTTGCTGGTATAATAATTTATCGGCTTCTTCCCTTATAGAGGCCAGTACACAACCTTTTGATTTTCATCCAGCCAATGCAACGGAACCGTACACTTTCTCTTCAAACCATCTTAATTGATGGTAACAACCAAACAGAGTCTTTTTATGGGACTACAAGGTAAACAAAGCATTCATAACAATAATTAATTGTTTGTTTACACAGAAGAAAGAACAAACTCTGTATTGACAGGAACATTAGAATACACAGGTATGGACATGAATAGAATGTGACCATTATCAACATATTCAGGGCTGGTGAATAAATGTCCAGGAGTATGGTCACCATACGCATAGTACCTTTCATACACTTATTAGCAGTTTTAAAACATGAATATAGTTTAATACTAATCATTAGATCAAGTCGGGAAAGTGAATTTACTTAGATAATCATTTGTCTTAAATGTTTTTAAATTATTGAATTCCGTAATTTAATGAATTTAATAAGTCGGTCAGGATAAGTACATAAAATTGTACATAATACTAGGGTCATGTTATGCAGTGTAAACGATAAACTTTTTTTTGAAATTATTTTTCAAAAAAAATAAGACTAATGATTAAAATAAAAATATAAAGGATTTTCTAATGGACATTCTATAGATGTATTCATGTGCTACCAAGTTGATTCATACCAAAGACAATCCCATACTTCTTAACCAGTTTATGTACTAAAGCTAAAATAGAAAACCCATCGTCAACTTCTATACAACAACACTGCCGTAAAAGATCGTCTCTCACTTTAATACAAACAACAGCTTCAACGTTATTTCTAAGAAAGTATATTCCAATATATTATTATGCCACTTTGATGAGTGAAGAAATTCTCCAAGCCTTGTTCATGATATGATAGGCAACGTAACTGATCTTTTTTTATGTAAGAAGACTACACTAGTCTCAGTTAAAAAACAACCATCTCTTTTAGATATGTCTATTTTGCATGTCAACTTCTGTAATGGGCTGAAAGCACTCATTTTATCCAGTCTTTTATATATCCGAACCAATGGGTTACGATCGCCACGAACCAATTGCTTTTACTTTTGGAGGTAGTTCTCAAACTGGAAAGCTGAAAAGTAGAAGAGAAATATTATAATACACAAAATCATTGCATTAATAAAAATAAAAATGTTACGATTATTTATACAGGATAGCCACTTCATTGAATTTCTCTGTTATTAATGTGGTTCCTGTTTCGGACAGTGGCTCAATTTAAAGCTCTCATATGTGCTACGGCAGCAATCGATAATGAAATTTTTAATGTAAGAAAACATGAACATTGAAGATGCAAAAAAGCTCTCCGTAAATCTCCTTAGCATTTAATACTAAGTGTTTTAAGAAACGACGAGCACTTTCGAAATTTGAACTAGAAACATGAACACTACTTTCACATAAAAGTCTTATAGCAACAGAAAAGCTAAAGAAGTGCTTATAAACAGGAGTGGTTATAATTCCTTTTAGAACAACTATGCCAATATAAAACAAAAATGTGCGTAGCTCAGTAGCTTTTCATTGGTCAAGCTTACTTAACGTTCTTGGTTGTCGTACAAAATCATTTGGTAGTTTTCTATTCAAAACCACAAAGTTTGACAGTAATTTGGTTAATCTTACTAGAAGATATTTTTCCAAAATTTTACCTCTAATAGTCCCTTTAAAAAATATAACCATCTTCGCAATCAACCTAAGCATACTAGATGCATGTAATCCAATGGAAAAATATTGACACAAAGTTAATTATTTTAAACTCTCTCAAAATAGGATTAATTTGTTTATGGGGTCTTCCTTTTTCATCTCTTTCCTTATAAGCGTCATTGTTAAACTTTTCACTCATCCTCAAACTAATATTTTCTTCTTCATATGTGAAAACTACCCGTTTACCAACAAGTGTACATCTCTCAAAAGAATGAAGCCCAGAACGCGTTACAATTCCTTTCAGCAAAGCTCTAACAATTTTGTAATTGATTCCGTTTACATTAATATAATTCTCCTACAAATATTCTTACTCATTAACAAAGTCTCTTAAATATATATCACACGGCGGTTTGGTATTGCCACAATATATTCCCACAAACGGTTCAAAGTTTATAGTAGAAGTAAGAATAGACCACAGCTAAGCAGAGCTGTTGCATAATGACACTCCAGCTATATTAAAACTTAAACACAATGAAGCTCCTGTATGACAGTGTAAAATAATTTGTTTTGTAACTTCTGCTTTCAACCCTGGATAGATGAAACTCAGTAATACTGGAGTATTTGAAACTATTACATCCAAAGTTTGTACAACAGCCCTTCTAAGCGCTCTCCAAGATGAAAGTGAGCTGACAATCATATAATTAAAAGTTTCCTCGAAAGCAAAATATAAATATATATATATATATATATATATTCTGCATTATTGACCCTGTGCACTTGATCCCGTTTCAAATCGTCGCTGGTTTTTTATATCCTTTAAGCGTAACTGTCGTAATAATACCGAAGTTACTCTGTACTCCAAGACCCGCCACAAAGACCCTTCTAAAAATATTTTATCGCGAATTTTTTGGCTCTCCATGTTAAATATAACACACTCATTCTCAACGCGAACACAATTGGTCGGGTTGTTTGGTTGGGCGAACTTCGTAGGCGCAAATGTGCTTTCTAAGTGATCCAAAACCAGCCACGTTGGCCCTTCTGGAAATATTGCTTTGAGTTTGCAATATCAGTCCAACATGTTGGACTGATATCGCAAATACAATGCAGTTGTTCCAATCTAGTCAGGGGCCTTAGAGCCAATAAATGACGTAGTTGTGACGCACTGGAAGAAAGCGCAAAACTTTCTAGGACTGTTAGTTAATCTGTTAAAAAACATGCTAGGGCCGTTTCCAAAAAAATAATTATCAAGGGGTTCCGTTTTACCCTCTTTTCAGAGGGGGTCATTTTCTGGTAATTTTATATTTTTTTATTATTATTTTCATCATAAATATTAATGATATAGCCTCTTTACTCATATTCTTTTTTTACTTATCTATAAACATGAAAATGTCTAGATATCATTTATACATGGAGTAATCAACAAAAAAAGAGAGCATGTAATACAAAAGGTTTTTCAATCCGAACTTTCTTAGTTTTTTTATTTGCTGAATGCGGTTCTAGGATAATTTCACCCGGTATAATTGCACCCAGAAAATTCCCTCCTGGGCAATTGGCCCCGGAAAATTCCCCTATGATAATTGACCCCTAGAAAATTGCCTGCAGAAAATTCTACTTAGGACAATTGCCTCCGAACAATTACCTTCGAAAAATTGCCATCTAGGATAATTGCCCACAAGGTAATTGACTCCCTATCAATGATTAGTCAAAAAATAAATAAACAAGTACAATTTTTTGAAATAGAATAAAAACTATTTATGGTAAAATGGACCAACCAATTAAAAAAACATCATATGTTTTTTAATTGACTTTTGTAGGTTTTATTTGGAAAAGAAATAAATAAAATATTGTAACCAAAAAAATCGTACATGTTTTTTTTTATCTTAAGATCTGAAAACTTAAGTTGGGACCGACAGCACGCCAATAATCTTTTACTTGCTGATTTGGATTAGTTGTTAATGATTCGGATTATGAGTTGGTTGCAATCGGTCTAAAGCCATTTTGTTCCAAAATTCTATCGTAAATAACGGTGACCGCCTCGCTGCGCTCCTACGGAACCTCTAAATATTCAAGGACATCGTGTCTGCAATCCTGCTATATTTTCGTCGTAACATTGCAAAAAATGCATGCAAAACATCGGCTGAAGGAACAAACGCAATGTCAGGAAGCATTTTCTTGTGCACTTGGAAATCTCGTAGTATTGTTGCAAGTGATTTGCACTCTCGATACGTTTCCAAGTGTTTTGGCTCAAATAAAAAAACATCCTGAGATCTGAGGAAAAACATCACTTTAGAAACCTTTAAAACAAATCGATTATTTTTCTTTATTACAGAAGGACTAAATGTAATCCTAGCTTTATATTATTATCTGAAAATGCATTTATAAAATCAAAGGAAAAGTTATAACCCAACTCGAGCACTATAGCAATCAAAATTCTGTGTATACATACTTCATTTTCATATATAGAGAAAAGTACATATAAAGCATTTAGTGATATAATAAAACATAAAAGGAATAAGAAGACGGTTAAATGCATGTCGGTAAATATATCTTCTCAGCGGTATATCAGGAACAACAAAATATGTCTAGTTAATTAATTTTTATTCTGCCATAATAATTATATATTTTTGAAAAAAAAAAAAAATAGTTTAAAAAAAAATTAAATATAAGGATAGGCACATTTCCATTATACATCACGCACACAAAAAAAAAAAAGGGAAAAAAAATTTTTGAAGAAATTTTCTTCTGGCTAGCTGATTTTAACCATACGAGCCAAGACTTTTACTCTTCATAGAAAATTAGTAAAAAGGTCAAAATATAAATGAAAGGTAAAAATTGTCTAAAGTTTTCTTTGAAAAGGTTTCTAAAAGTATGAAAATTTTCTACAGAACGTTTTGCAATTGGAAAATCGTTGTAAATCTTTGCAATCGAGAAGTAAAACGATTTTTTACCAAATTCAAGCTTTACTTTAAGTAGTTTTGTAAGCAGATTGTTATGTCTTGTTTGAACTTTACTAAGGTAGATTTTAAAGTAGTTTAATAGTTTAATGCTCAAATAAAAGCTTTCACTTATAAAATCTAAATCAGAGAACAAGAATAAAAAATTAATGAAATAAATGAGTTTTCTCCTACTACCTATTATAACAAGCTGAAATGTTGCTGGGTTTACAGTTATAGCCTTTGTATTTAAACATGTTACTGCATTACCGACATTCAGATTAAGATCACTATTAGTCTTATTCATATAAACAAAACTGAAGCACAGATACTAAGTATTGTGTTCTTGTATCAAACCTCCACGAATCGCTTAAATCTAATTGCTTCTTAATTGAGCGACGATTTGCTAATGGATATTGTTAAAGAAATTTGTGATGCAAGTTTGTAACAGCAGAATTCTTTGTTGATACCAAAACGAAAAAAAGGACATTAAAAATGTTAGTTAATTTATACTTGGAAAGGAGCTAACATTTGATAACTAAAACAATTTAGATCAATTATCAAGAACTGCATGGTTGTAAAAACTATTGAGTTTATGGACAGCATTGGTTTTACTGTTTTTAAATATTTTTACTTCCATTTGACTCATTTATCTATAACCAATAGTTTTTTACTAAAGTAACTAATTTTTCATTAAAAAATGTTTTTAAATATCTTATATTGTTTTGATACAGCTGGAGGCGTCGTTAAATTCATAATATGGAAAATAGTTTTCCATGTTGAAGAAAGCACGTGGATTCTATTTATCTATCAATCTTGATTTAGAATGCTCCAACTTCGTACTCTGCGAATGTACCACTCAACATGAGTTGAAACAGACGCAATATCAAAGTTTTTAGCTACATCATTTGAAATTGGTCACAATCCTGTTGCTTAGGCCAGTTTAAGAAAATCCCGCAAAGTTCTTGAATAGAAAAACCTCTATCAGTCATCACTTCCTGACCTTTCAACAAAAAAAAACTGCTCCACTCTTTTCGGTTATATCTGAATCTGATATTGAGCCAGGATAAATATCAATAAATAAAATTTCACCTCCATGAGGTGAAAACCAATAAGAGCTTTGTCACTTACTGTGTTCTTGTAATCACTGAACAGTAAAGAGCTAATTTCTAAATTTAATTCTTGCATCAAGAATTAAATCAGTCAGACCATGCCCTGTTTTCATAAAACTTTTAGGCATTTCTTTCAAAAGAAATCCTTTTCCTGGTTTAAGGTTTATTCGTTCAAATAATATTTAAAGAAATAATATCCACCCATTTAAATATGTTTTATAGTTGACACTGGTTTATCGATCATGTATGCTACAATTACAGAGTTTGATCCATGTTGACAAATCATTTTTCCTCGCTGTCTGTTTTGACTGCAATCGGGATAGGGAATTTATTGTGAATAGGGTTTAAATCATTTATACAAGAGGTCAAATCTTTCCTTGTTTAGACCACAAAGTTGTTCAGGTATGCTTTTTTTGTACACTTCATCGTGCACAAATAAATTTGTATTCATTTTAAAAATTTCATCACCTAATTGCTTTATAAACGCTGTTTCTTTAGTGTTGCTTTTCTTTAAGGTAGCATTTACATTTGTGAGTTCCGTAATTCGTTTGTTTGCAATATCTAGTTGTTCTTCAAATGATATGTTTGTGCTTATCAAGCGAGTTATTCGACTTTGATATTGTTTTATTTAAAATATTCCCCGGAATCCTATTTTAAATTCCCCTGAATCATTTATAGAATTCCACGGAATCATTCTTTGAATTCACCGGAATCAAACAACTTTCCCCGGGATCCTTTTTTATCATATTTATCACTTTATCATATTGCAACAGGAATGAGCTTGAAAAGAATTTAAAAGGTTGCCAAGTGTAACGAAATATCATTGTGTAGTAAATGTAAACAAAACTGTTTCTTTTTTTTATTTGAACATAGTTTTTACCTGCTTCTAGTAACAAGAACTTCTAATAACATAGTGCAGCCAAATAAGTTCAGTAAATCATTAACAGTATTATGTTGCAAATGTATAAAAGTGCGAATTTGAATATTTGAACATAATTTTAACTTGTTTCTAAAAAACCACGTTTCGAGGCGATGATATTAAGTAATGGCTAAAGTACCAAATCTTCCAAAAATTTAAAATCAAGCCACGAATATTGATGAATTCGATGTTACGTTGATACATTTAAAATGAATGATTTAACAGATTTAAATGTTATTGGTATGCGGCACATTTTTTGTTTGTAATCTATTTGAATTAAAAAAAATATTTTTAGCAGTTTGTCGCGATTTATATTACACATACAGTATGTTTTATTTATATTTCAAACAGGTTATAAAAGATATGGTAGGAGCAGCATGACTCCTGAAACGTCGCTCAATATAATTTTATAACTCATGACATGCGTTTTATCTCTTTAATTAGGTTATACCCTTCTCCATTCCTCAATGGTTACAGTACTATATAAGGAACAAGTAAATTTTTGAAGTAACGCAAATCTCGGCTATTCTGTCTAGAGAAAGGCTGTTTGTATACCCTATTCCTGCCGGTATGTAGCATGAAATATCTTGGAATCGAAGTTGCCCCCGCCCCTATTACTTTGAAAAGGAAGGAAATACATAGAGACATGCTTCTTCAATCAAAATCTTATTTTTTTAGGAAGTAGTTATTTAATGATTATAGGGAAAGGTCTTTATAGCAAACAACCAGTAGTGATAAAGCTGCACGTGGTTCGTGCAAGGTTGTAAAAATATATATTAAAGAAGCGTTCATACTTCCCAAATTACAATATAAGAATATTGTGTCAATGTTAGCAGGGTGCATTAGTCCAATTTCAATAATGATAGAATTGTGCCAGTTTTCTTTTTTGCCATTTGGCATTGATGATACTGTGAATTCTTTAGACAAGTTGTTGTTGTATCTAAGTGATACTCTTTTCCTTTACATCGTATCATAGCAAATAATGCCAACATTCTTGCCACAAAATTTGTTTACAAACAACATCAGTAGTTTTTAGCTGATGTCATACGTCACACATGAATTGAAAATATCTGTTATTTTTTGGTATAGATGGCTACAAGAAAATATAATAATATAAATTAAAAGTTTAAAATATTTTTATAAAAATAATATTTTGAGAAAAATATTTTTAATAAATAACTTTTTGAGGAAAATTAGTTATTCTTGCTTAGAAAATTTTTCTTGCTATTCTACCACGAAAATATTATTTGATATATATGATAATTTATTATTTGGTTTGTTTCTAAGTATGTATGATACAATAGCAATACAATTTTTATGCAAAGGTCGGTTGTTTCAGTTACTGGTAACACGAAAGGAAAAAAAAAAAAACAGAAACAGCGGCCGTCATGGTATATAGTTGACATTATCGCTTTAGCAAAACGAAATTAAAACAAATAAAGTTTGACCAAATTAACTTTTAATGTTTCGTTAGTATAATCATAATTTGCACTTTGCATGTTTTTTTCATAAGCGAATCAAAATTTATGACCAAGTATGCTTAGAAAGTTACAATTTTCAGTTGCTTGGTTGTTAAAAAAGATAAAACTTGATCACCGACTTTTGTAGTTAATAGAGTGCATGCAGGTTTACATAAACTTGAAAATAGCTATATATATACACAACTACAACTCCATAATAGAAGAAATAGAAGGTCTCTGCATCTGCATTCCGCTTTAGTTTAGAAAATTGTTTCTTTACATACTCAAAAAGATAGGTAAAATGTGTGTTTTCATAAGTTTTTATCTCGAATATACTGTGGATAGCATAAATCATCGAATAAAGTGTTTTTTGATTCAGTTATCATAAGAAAGAAATCTTCCTCATTTAAATATGGTTTATTTGCCTCTGCTGAGCTAAAGGATACGCCATCTTTATGCATGGGTGTGTTGTGCCTTGTTAGCTCTTGTTTGATTTGTATTCTTTATTGCAAATTTCTCAGATAAATGATCCAATTTTAGGCAGCTGAAAAAAGAAAAACATCATTATTTATTATTGTCAAAAATTATTCACACGAATATATATATTTTATATAGTTAAAGCTACAACATGGCTATTTTATATGGCTTTCATCAAATTTTAGCACAAATTCACATTTGATGCATATTGTAAAAGTGATTTTCTTGACCAAAATCGCAAAAATGATAGCAAACATAAATGAGTAAAAACCGAAATGAGTACGGACTTGTCACTTTCATCCCTTAGATCCTGCACAGATTTTTTTTTTTTTTTTTTTTATAATTACTAAGTTTTAAGTGTATTAACCAAAAGGTAAACTTAAAGTTGAATATACCAAGGGCGGTGTATCCATATTTCTAACTGCTTGTGGTATTTTTTTCAAATAATAAGGTGTCCTAATGGCTCATAAGTCTCGCTAATAAAGTACTCATATGTCGTCTCTGCTAGATGATTATCGTGGTGGATTCATCTACCCCTACTTGTTCACCAATAAGTTCAGCATCATGATTGAATGTTATTTAAATCTCAGTCAAGTACCATTAACCGCATTTGATCACCCGCTTTTTGCTTTTGCTAAATATGTACTTGGACTAATGGACTTGGCCGGATGAATTCGGTGAAGATAGACATATAATCATGATTGGGGACTTCATATTGAAATTGTGGTGAACTTTTGGAGAATCAGGTTGGACTGATATGTTGTCAGAATCATTAGTTTACACAGCAGGTACAGCTGGATGGTTGCTTAAAGTTTCTTATTTGACAAAAACAAGATGTGCTCACCAAGTAACATAGCTATCACTTTATATATTGCAGAAAAAGGGCCTACGAAAAGAGGCCTACATTAAAGAGGCTGAAAATCCCAGTTAATTTCAATTTCAGAACAAAAAACAAGCTAATATGCCAACGTTTAAATTTTTGAACACATTGATCAGTTTGGAGAAGCTCGTCCAATGTCTTGAAAAAGTGACGCCTTTCCTCTTTGGCCTAGATCAAAAAATTATCTTTGGTGGACACCCATACATAAACGCAATTTGAAGTCATTACCAAGAGAAGTAAAATATCGATTCTTACAAAATTGGACTATTACAAGAACAACAAATATATTTTCAAGTATCCTAAAGATAAGGCTCATGAACAAAACAACGCTTTTATAAAACGCTCAGGTGCTATTGGATTAACTGAAAACTCAAAAGCTTTCAGAATTTGATGATAGTTGGACCTCATCTTGCTAAATTGGTAAAGGAATTTGAAGCTGAAAATAATATTTTCCCTACTCTTAAGTAGCTGATATATTTACCCCAAATCATGAGCAAACAATATCGCAGCAACAATGGTTTCAACAGTCTAAAAAAGCTTATTGATACCATGCACGATAACAAAAAGTTTAACAAAGATCCAGTATATTTAATAAATATAGCAAGTGCAGGTATATATATATATATTTTAAACGGAATTGTTTTTTAAAGTTTTTTATAATTTTGTAATAATTTTGTAAAATTATTAAAAAACTCGTTATCAACGGCATGAAACTTTAAGTATTGAAAACAAGTTTTGTTTCCTCTTTCAACCATAATATATTGCTCTATCTACACCAATGATATCGAGCACTTTTATTTAAAGAAGAAACCATAAAGATTATAT
>JAUZNK010000008.1:21110-33553 GCA_035046665.1 Euphysa ruthae
AGGTAATAATACGACAATCTCTATGGGGTGAAAAATTCAAGCAAAGAAGAAAAAGATTACATTGGCACAGCACAGACGGCAACTTGGGTATAATGTTAAACTACAGATTAATATGGAGAAATTTCTGTTATACTGAGGGTTAGCAATGCAGCCAAAAATGTGTTTGGTAAAATCAAAATTTCTGGGGGAAAATAAATATGAAACACACAATGCGGATTCTGCCTTTTCTTGATGGGCAAGTTAGTCAATAGCAAAGTGTTAGCAATATGTAAAAAGCCCAGAGTTTCCCTCCATTACTAGATTCTCCCTTTTCTTGATGGGCTAGTTAATTAACAGTAGAGTTTATGAATAATAGAGAACAGTTGAATTAACTTAATTTGTATATGATTTAGAAAATTAGAAAAGACAAAAGAAGAAATATTTAAATTGTACGAATTTATCGACTGAATTTATTTTTATTACTGAATACTATTTCCAAACGTCGTTCTTCTGAAGTAGCAAAAATATCAATATCTCTTTCTACATCGGGTACAACTTCTTGGTGTATAGACATCAGAGCTAAAGAATTAATACGTGACTCTAACATTCGACTCTTATTATATTTTAAGTCGAATAACAGAAATAGAACGTTCAAACTCGCGTGTTGTTATGGGTATAGTTCCCAAAATTAAAAAAATCTTCTCTTATATTAGGAAAACCTCTAATGTCGATGGATTTTAGAGTACCAGCAACAGTCGATGGAATATTAGTCTGGTTTTTCCAAAATGTTTCCCACAAATCTAACTCAGCATGGATTGATGTGGGATGAGGCATGAGATAAAAAACGTTAAAAATTCTGAAAAGTCAGGTTTCCATGCTTTCTTTTCTTTTAGTTTAGTTAGTAAAGTTTTTGGGTTGGCAGATTAACTTTTCATAAAGAAACATTCCTTCTTGATTAAATCCATCGTCAAACATTATGAAGCTACCTATAGCGTCTATAGTATTATTAGAATGCAAGGGCATAGTATGAATAAGAATAATGAAAATAATCTTTAAACAAGGAAAGCACAACTTCATTTGTCAATATGTCCAAACAACTTATTGAGTAAGCAGGCAAGAGATCAAAATTTCCTTTTGACCAAGCGTGATTCCAACTTGTATAAAAAATCTTTCCATGACAATAAAAACAATTAACACTTAGCTGACAATATAAAAAAATTGAAAGATAAGAAAACACTTAGCTATTAAAAAAAAGTAACTGCATCTCAGTGATCTTCACAGGAAAAGAAAAAATCAATAATCAGAGCATTCGTACGTAACCAATATTGTCTTGCTTATTTTAGCAGCGGTATTATTAAGCTTGATATCACAGTCGAATAATCGAAGCCACATTCCTCCATGAAATTGAGTAAATATAAGGGGTTAGAAGATTAAAAATGGCTGGAATGTAACACTCTTCAGATAAGCGCATATAACTGTTCTGTACTGTCATTGAAACGGGGAATCAAAAAAATATTACGTTCGATCATGAAAATTACGAAAAGACAGTCAAAGTTTAGATTGAAAAGTTCTTAATTTTTTCATTTTGGTATTATGGCTATCTTAGTGCAATTAAACCAAAACATGGAAAGACAAACTAAGCCTTAACCTTCTTCCGAAACAGTAAAAAAAAAAAATTAAAGCGATATCACTAACAACAAAGTTGCTTGAGCATTTTCTGTGAAGGTAGTATTTTGGCGAAATCTCTAAAAATGGGATTTTGTTGCAATAAATACATTAACCGTTTCAAATATTTATTAGTAACATTTAATATCATTGAAAAACTGTATTCTTCGTCTTTCTTTTGCTTTTTACACCATCTAAATACATTAAATTAAACTCAAGGTATTACAATATCAAAAAATACAGCAACGGCCTAATTTCGCAAATTGTTGTGTTGAATGAAGAGATCATTTCCAGGAATCACTGACGTCAAACAGTCGTAGAAAATACAAAACTAATGGAATCTCCAATATTACGTGTAATAGTAATAGAAGGAACCCACACCTATTACCAGAAATTTGTGAAATGGTGGGGAGAAGCACTTTACTAACAAGATATTAATAACCTGATAATGATACTTTAATTATACGGCGTCATAATCAACCAAATAAAAGCTAGTTAAAGCGTGTTATTATCCTGTTATTATACAAATGATAGTAAAAAAAATGTATACTCTTTTTTGTAGAATAAAATTTTATAGCCTCGTTCAATATTGGATTATTTGTTATATATCATTTTGTGTATTTTACCATTAAAAATAGCAAAAAAGTTTTTTTGGCATTTTTCAAAATTAAAGCGCTTCGCTAATATTTACGTTAGCGTAAAATTTTTATTTTTCTTCAGATACTGCAACTTCAAGAGTGTTCCAACCCATGAGCGGAACACTCTTTAAATTCAACATCAGTCCGGGTGTCTGAATTGATTCAAAATCTAGTTTTTACTTATTAATCGGGGTATCATATAATTCAATAAAATCTTAGGTTTATAAATAAATTCTGTTGTTAGGACTGTAGACTGTAGACTGTATTATCCATGTTTAGTGGTAATCGTGAAAAACCACCGAAAAGAAGAAAAAATCGTTTTACACCAGCCAATATTGTGGAAGTTGGGTTAATTATCTCTCACTGGAATTTTTATAAAGGTGTTTATAAAAGGTATTAGAGTCTTTTAAGCTATCCAGATTTTTAAAAAGAAAACATGTCCAGTATATCGATTCGAGTATATGGAGGTCAAAGTCCAACTTTCAAAAGAATGTGGTTTAAAAATGCATAATTAAGAGAACGAAAGCTCTGGTCAACTTAAAACACTCTAAATTATAATATAAATATTCACTCAAAATTCCAGAAAATATCCTTAAGCGGTCTGTAAGCTATGTTGACCAGCGTCACCTTTGTATTGTTCTAGCTTTAACTCGACAAGTTTTACCCATTTTTGAAAAAAGTCTGAAATAAAAAGTAAACATCTGGCTTTAGGAATATCATCAATACGATATTTTCACTTGATATTACATTTTGATTTCACAAAAAGCTTGGATGTACTCCAGATTTAAGTTATTTAGCAAAATGGAAATTTATAGATTAAATGGCATTGCTACAGGTTTCTAACAAGCTACAGGAACTCTTTCATTAAACAGGTTTTTATGTTTTTTCGTCAATGGTGGTATTTTAAAATCTTGTTTTTGTTAGTTTAGTCATTATTTTTTATACTTTAAGGTTTAAATTTATATTGCGTTTTTTGTTTTTAAAATTAAATATCGCTTTGATTAAATTTTTACATTCATTGCATTTTTAGCCATCTGAGTTAATGGCAGCATTCTGAGTTTGCTATTGGAGATGATGCAGCGGTTTACTTTTGCGACAGCAAATTTATTGTGAAGCATGTGTCTTCACTCCTAAATGCATAAAAATGAAAATTTGAATCACAAAACATTTTAAACGGCGTAGTGTGGTGTTTGAGATGAAATCTCTACTTAGGAGGGTGCGCCACCTCTTACCCAAGGCTGCTAAATTTATTTGTTATTCAGGTTTTATAGTTTATAAAAAAATTATAAAATCAAATTTTATCTAACAGGAGGTTTATTTTCACAAGTGCAAACCAAGGAATAAGAGTCTCTAAGATAACAAAAGTTATGCTCACCTGCGAAATTAAATTCTCGGGAAATTTTTATTACTTACCTTATTGCATAAAATCATAATGATTTCTAACAAAGGATAATTTCAAGAATACAGAATATAATCATGAAATGATTATTATTTTCTGATTCTATATATATTAAACCTTATATATGGGGCAGTGTTTTTTTAGTATAATATTACCCAAAAAAATATTTATACTATTCACACAAAACAAAAGCGCTTGGTAGATTGTGTAATTAATTCTTGTGGGAGTGTTAATTATGAGAGAATAATTTAAGCATTTGTAAATGACAGTTCAACTGAGAATACAGAAGAAAGTTGAGATAATAACAGTGAGGACGACATAAAAGAAATTCCAAAACGAAATAATAGGATTGAATTAGTTCAATTTCAATGTCATTCTGTTGAAATACCATTAATGCTTAAAGTAATTTCTATGGCACAAGATCTTTATTTATGTTTCATCAAAAGAACAAAAAATTACCTACAAAAATCTTGCACATGGTATGTGAGTTCGACAACTTTTATGTGGTTTTGGTCATTGTGTGTCAAGTAAAACTGTCTTCCGTCATGAATCTGCATTAGCGAAGTTAAATTCGATGAATAATATGGTTGTTCCATATAATGTAGCAAAAAATAAGTTCACAACTCTAGTAAATGATAATGCTGATTTCCTTTAAGAAACTATGTCTGGATCTGGGACAACTCACGTTACTCATGGAATTTTTATTCAAGAAAAATACAGTAGCAAACTTGATAACTCTATCAATGTTAGCAAAAGATTAAAAACTGTGTCATTGCCGCAAAAAATCATCCAACCATATCATTTAGGGAAAAAACCTTAACTTAATGCTCCGAAAAATAGCTTAAGTTTTTCTACACAGAACATTCCATTAGATTTAAAACCTGCAACCAATGTAATAGATCAGGTACTGCTTGCTAAGTATGGTCTGGTCTACAGTATTATCAAGTTGCCGAGTATATGCTCAGAATTTCTTCCATCGTGGACAGGTTTCAACACTACATTGTCTAATAAATATAAGTTTACTACTGTTGCTTACTTACCAGTAATTGATGCACCTGTTACTGAGATATAAACTATCAATGAAGTTTTGAAGTAAGCACTTGCAATTGCAAACATGCTCGAGATTAAACATATTATAATGGTTTTTGATGAAGCTGTCTACTCAAAAATACAATTAGTAAGATGGAAGACTGAAGAATACCTAAATCGCATTGTAGTACGTCTTGCTGACTTTCACGTGGTAATGTCATATTGTAGTGGAATCTCAAGGGATTATGCTGGTGAGGAAATGCATGTAACGGTTATTTAAATTATACGTAATTAACCCTACAAAGATTGAGCCCTCGGCTCTAATATTTTTATCCTAATTCTTTGATCGATAATACTATTGACATGAACTTTTATGACTTTTCCTAAAGTTTATTTGGAAACATTTTGGTGCTAAATTCTTTTCCCCCTTACCCTCCTAGGAGTCGTGACGTTTATCTAGGAAGTACCTAAATTTACTCTGGAAAAAAAGTAGTACGTAAAAGAGATTTACTTACAATATCAGGCCGTTTTTTCGAAAATTCGCCAAATGACGTAATACAAATGCTGACATCAGTAAAATGCCAGCAGCTACTTCAATTTATTTTTGCACGATCAGATGCATAATAGACTGAAGTTTTGTTATAATTCGATAAGGAATAAAATTATTTAGCTGGTGAGGAGGGAGGGAAGGGATGTTACAAAATGCCCAACCTTTAAAGTAACTAAAGTTTAAAAGCAAATCAGTCGATTTACGGGAGACTAATTTGATTCAAACTAAAAGCTTGTGTTTAAATGTTCTTCTATTGAGCTTAAACAAGTCATGAAAGAATGTTTAAGACAATCTTGCAAACCTTTAATCGAAATTCGAAAACACAAGGAGGCATTGTCTCATTTGCTAGAAAACGATCAGCTGTTCAACGATGAACACGAACTCTGTGCTATATTTAAACAATGTGAAGTCATTTCTGGTAGTAAATCTCAAACGAGGTAATAACAATACAAATATTGTTTTGATTCTTTTTGCATACACTTTGTTTTTATAATCATACACTTTATAAACATATAAAGGCTGAAATTCTGCATAAGCATATTCTGAGGCTGGATTAAGATGAGAAATAGATTTTTGATAAAGTATTTATTTCTATTAAGCAAAAAAAATATCCAACATGTTTCCATCTTCTTCATTCTCTTCAACCAATGCAGCTGTGAAATCGCTCTCTCTTTTTCGATTTCATTAAAGAACACAATGTATTTAGCAACTGTTTTAACTGTAATCTTGGATATTGAAAAGTTAAAGCTACTATTAAAACAATCACTAAATTTTCAAACAGAAAAATAAGCATTGTATAACGCTGAAATTATAATTATGCTGAAGCTTAAAAAAATAAATATATTGACACTTTGCTCAAAATAAATACACAATGCTTATATTTAAAAAAGTGTACTATTGTCGTGCAAATTTTTGATAAGAATGTACACATTTATATCATAAAATGTATGTGTAGCTTACTAGATCAAGTCATCGTTTAACAGACTATCTTTTATCGTAGATTTTACTTGATTACATGCGATATAACTTATATATTTATGTTAAAAAAAATTGATGATATATTTTATTTCCTCAAAAAAATTTTATTGTTATTCTATAGGCAGAGAAAAGACCTTGATATCTCCATGATTAACAAAGACGAAGATGCTATTCTCGATGTTGTGTCAACAATTAAAGCTATGATAAATCCATTTGATTTGGGTACTCCTGACCTTCTTCATTTATCTACAGGAATTATTGCAACCGTTCTTTTGACTTCTAATTTGAGATACATGCAGCGTACAGATGAAGAGAAAGCCATATGTTTTATTAATAACAGAATATTATCAAGTGAACAAGATCTTTATCAAATCCTACCAAAATCAAAATTTGCAACATTTTCCAGTTTGCTAAAAAAGGTTTCAACTAAAACCTCAACTGGTGTCTTTTTAATCATAAAAATGTAAATGAAATGTCTGCAAAACTAATCCTAATCACTAAATCCCGGGACGTTCAAATAATAGAAGTTTTAAAGTATCCTCTTCATACATATCCAATACCATTGGCTACAACAACAGGTGGCTTAGTGAAAACACAATAAAGCAAATTAATGAGTTTAATTGAAACTCCAGTTGCTTACGCTACTGTTGAAAATGTTGAAAAAGTAATACTTTAATAATTAATGCTATGACTTTACTTCAGACATTGAAAAACATCTCCCCGACATTTACAGAATTGTCTGATTTTCTTCTGCATACAATCATTTCTATTGGAAACTGCTTTGGATCTTCCCGTATTGATTTCGTCAGTGATCGATATCCTAAATCAGTATAAAAGATCTAGCTAGAACGGGAAAAAAGAGCTTCATCGGGAAACAGGTAATCCAGATTATGAAACCTAGCCAAAAAGCTCCAAACCAATGGAAAAAGGATATTTCTGTTGGAAAAAACAAGGTAGATTTTATCGAGTTTCTTTTTTGAAGCTGGTAATTGTGTGATAATGGTGACTTTCAAGGAATTCCAGTATAAGTAACACGTCTTTTTGTTCATGCTGAACATGCTTCTGCCAACGAGTTCAAAAGTATTATTATTCAAAGTACAGATACTGACGTGTTTGTAATAAGCATAAGTAACGCATATTCAATTGATAGTAGTCAATACTTTCTTAGTGGCATTGGAAATAAATGAAAAGTCTTCTCAATAAATGCTGTCAGACAACATTGGAACTAAGATTGGAGTCGTGCGTTCATTAACCTCAATAAGTTTACAGTTTGTTGTTTTTTTTTTAGTCATGGGATTTTGTTTGTGCGGATTCCTTTTCAACATTGATGTTATATATCACTGTTGTCCCAAAATATTAAAATTAATTGCATTACATACACTTGTTTTTGGGAATTTGTGTCGAAGTGCGAAAATCAAATAGAGTATTGCATAAGTGATGCAATTGCCACGCTATAATATTCCTTTGATCTTTAGGTTGTGACACAGCCAGCTCTTTCATGGGAAAAGGAAAAATGAAGGCTCTGACAATCATCTCTGAGTATCCAGAATTTCTAGCAACGTTTAGTCGACTAGGAGAATCTTTGTTAATTACAGAAAGCTGGTATGTCTTACGTACCAAAAGAATTCTATTTGTAGTTACGTAAACGAAATGAGATATCAATTGTTTAAATACGGTAAATATTACGATGAATAAGAGGGAGATAAACACTTTTTAGAAGATGAACTCTTATAATAATAGGTCAAACTTATTATCTATAACAAATAGTTTATACTCTTTATACTTATATATATATAGTTTAAAGCGTCTTCTTAAAGAAAATCAAATTGTAAAATAGTATGTTGCTATCTAAATCAATAATTTATTGATAAAGTCGATATTTTTACACGATAACAATAGGTTCACACGATAATTTCATAATGCTTTAGAGTTATTAATTTTTTTTTGTCTTTAATCATTTGAAAATTTATCAGCTAATTACGTCCAGAAAAATATGAATTTTTAAGTTAACACCGAAAATCGATAAAATCGATAAATCAAAAATGATGGATTTTAGAAGCTCGATAACGCAAGAATTGCGGGGTTTTTAATTAAATAAATATTAATAATAAATAATAGATAAATAATAGAAAGAAGAGTGTTGCGTATACAAATCTATTATTTTCTTAAAATGACTTCTAAAAAAGATTATTTGAAGAAAAGAATTTTCGAAAAGAGAATTATCGAATCATAAAACTATTACACAACTCAAATTCCATGAAAAGAAAAAGTTATTTAAGATACAAACATTTTCTTTTATGAGAGGACTTGCAGTTAATGAACTAAGAATACAAATTCCCATGGTTTTCTGTGTATTTCCGGGAAAATTTTTTGGGATTTCAGTCCGGTAGATGTCAGCTTGTGCCGGACGTCTTGTCCGAAAGGTTTTAAATAGTTATTTGCAACCCTAAACAACTGGTTTATTTTTACTCAATGAGTCATATACGAATATGATATTTTGAAAGAGTACCTGGTTATCAAGAGGCAAAAATTCAAGATTGAAAAAATATTAACTGGGTCATCTTTAGTTTTGAAAAGAGTAATTCTAATAGCTTTATTTTGTATGCTAATAAGTTTTTTGTTGCCATACAGCCGCACCTCTGTCCCCAAAGTTGACATCCATATAAAAAGTTAGAATTAAAAACAGCAGAATAAATAGATTTTATTGCAAAAGATCCAATTGAATGTCTAATCTTAGCTAAAAGCCCAACAGCTCTAGAAGCTTTCATTCTAACCATGTTAATCTGGGAATGGCAGTTAAGATTATCATCTTGAATTAGTCCGAGGAATTTAACAGTTTTACTGAGCTACAGGTTTTGACCAGTTAAGCGAAAATTTAAATTAGTGGTTATTTCTTTATGTTTTAATCTACATATCATGACATCTATTTTTTTTTTTTTTTTTTTTTTTTTTTTGGATTGATGCTTATTTTATTAGTTCTATTATTTCATTTAGTAATTTTAAATCATAACTAATTTTTTTTATTTAATTCTTTTAGGGGGCTACCAAATTATTACAGATTGGTGTCATCTGCAACCAGTAGAGAATCACAATAATAAAGATATTTGTAAAGGTCATTTATTTAGATCAAAAATAACACAGGCCCTGAAACTGAGCCTTGGGGTACACTATATTTTTTATTTATTTATTTCCCATAATGGTAGAGATTGTCGAAAATCAAACTTAGTAAGAAATAATTCCTCACGATTCTGGCGCATTTAGAGCTCCCATTTGAGCTTACGGTAAATAACCGTTCAGCCAGACAACCATAAACTTTTCGCACCGAATCGAAATGAACATTACTCATACGCTGAGTGGGCGATACCCGGATTTGAACTCGGAACTTTACGGATACAAGTTATAGTTTTTCTTGATGGTTACGAGTTCGACTCCCACCTCTGGCGTAAATTTATTTCCATGTTATCTCTGAGTTTCTGAGCAAAACTCATTGCGTAATGCAACGCCTGTTCAATTTGGTAAGGTTGTTTCGTTGAGCGAATTTCGTAGACGCAAATGGGCGTTCTAAGTACTCGAAGACCCGCCATGTGGGCCCATCTGGAAATATTGTGTCGGCAATTTGTTGGCTCCCCATGTTAAATATAACATTCTCATTCTTTCTCTCTCTCGTTTTGAGTTTCCTATCTTACTACATTGCTGCCTTTTACTCAAATAAAACTTTAACCATTTATGACTCAGACCTCTTACCCCTTACCTAGGAAGTTTATTGAGAAGAATTGATTATGACTGATAGTATCAAAAGCTTTTCGGAAATTAATAAATACACTGCAAGCATGTCCACCATTATCAAATTTTTTAAATTTTTTTTTTTTTATCATTTCAATAAGAGCATGGTCTGTGGAGTAACCATTTCTAAAACCAAACTGGAGATCACAGATCAGATTAATATTTTCTAAAAAAATATAAAGTCTGTTCATTACAGTCCTTTCAATAATTTTTCTGATATTTGATAATAAAGAGATTGGCCTATAATTGGATGCCAACTTTTTACCTCCTTTTTTAAAACTGGAATAACTCACCTAGCGTCAAATTTGAAGGAAATATTCCATTAAAGAAAAACACATTAATAATATCATCTAGAGGTTCAGAAAGTACTAATTTACATTTTTGACCAGAACAGTAGAGATGCTATTAGAACCACAAATTTTTTTATTTTTCAAAGTTATTATATAGTCTTCAACCTCTTCAGCGCAATCACAAGATTTAGGTTAAAAGTATTGTCAGCAAAGATGTTATCAAGATAATCCATATAGTTAATGTTATTTTCAACAATTTTATCAATATTTTCGGCTATAGAAGGAAAACAACTATTAAATTCTTCAGCTATTTCGTTTTCATTTTTACTTAATTCTTTTTTTCGCATGATTGAATATGGTCCACAGTTAAAGTTGATTATGTCTTTTATTACCTTCCAAACTCTAACAGCATTTTTATATTTACATTGAAATAGTTTTTGTAGAATAAGTCTTTGCTTTTAAGGATAAGAAGAGAGAGAACATTTTTGTATGATTTATATTCAGAAAAAATCAAACTTTTTCTTGCATCACTTTTAGCAATACAGAATTTATGATACAAACTGTTTTTCTTTTTTTTCTTTTTTTTTTTTCTTTTTTTTGTTAATGGACTTGAGTAGTCCACTAGTTATCCAAGGTTTCTTTTTAATGATTTATGAATCACTCTAATTTACTTTTCTCAGTAAATTTTTTTTAATGAGAGTTTTACGTCATTGTCTTCAAATACACATAACTCTTTCTAATTTATAGTGGACAGCTCACTATTAAGCATGTCCTCGTCAAAAAAATTTAATCTTTTATGTATAGATATTTGTTTCAAATCAATTTAATCGATAATACAAAACTGGGAAAAGTGATTTTGATATCGATAAGGTGAGGTTACTGCTGCGATTTCCCCTTCAGAGATCAAATTAGTGAAAATATTGTCAATAATAGTTTTAGAGTGTATTTTTATCGTGGTAGAAGAAATTATAAGTGGTTGAGATTAGCAAGCATATTATCAACAAAATCTGAAACTTGGTTTTCAGTTTCATATTTAAGAAGATTTATATTGAAATCACCCATCAATATCAAGTCCTTATTTTTCTCTTTTCTTAATTTTTCTAAAGAATCTTGCAGCTGAGTATTGTTAGATTCATTTATACCCATACATGAATGTCTATAAATACCTACTAAGATGATGGTTTTACCTTTTGATGAGACAGTTTCAATAAAAAGAAACTGTAATTTTTTAATGTTATAAGCAGACAGACAGAAATGCATTTCTGCATGTGTAGGTTAATTTTTCAGATATATGCAATAATGCTCATCTTCATCAGATTCAGTTGATTGACTTTCTATAGCCAAAGCCAGGTAGGCTTATGTTAGTCAAATATCTTTACTATCTCTGATTTATCATATCAAACTTTTTAGCACTCAAGTTTAGAAATCGTTGTAGTTTCTCCAAATTGAAAGAATGTGACGATATGTTGAGGTGCAAAACAGAGCAGGTTTGGTTATTGGCTTTTAGGTTATTAAAATTTTCCATATTGAAATATTAAGCTGTATCAGGCTTATTTTTTTTAAATTTTACACTTAAGGTGGACCCATTTATTACAGCTATCGCAACGTATAGTTTTTTATCTATTTCTTACAGTTTTTCTACATATTCCACATGAAAAGCTCACCATGGCATCCTGAACAGGCCGAAAGATATTCTCACACTAACTGAACCAGCAGTAAGACTAAACCAATATAAATCTCTCAAAATAAAAAAGAAGAAAAACAGAATAAATAAGAAAAGTGAGAGTTAAGAAAAATAAGATCTAAATCGGATTTTAAGAATTTATCTTTGCTTTCTTTTCTAGCTCTGTAAACCATAATTCTATGACGCTATTTTGCAAACTTGGCAATCATAGTTTTTGACTCCACCCTATTTTCAGGCTATTTTTAGGCTTTCCGATTCTATGTGCACTGTCAATAGCAACATCAAGCATGTTAAATTTCAGAGTTTTTAATAATTTTTTACATTTATGAAGAGATATTTAAAAGGCTTTATTTTTTTCAATTTTAATACCATTGCTTTGTAGGCAAAGTCTACGCTAGTATTTTTCGTTATCGTCAAATTTTCCTTTCAGAAATTTCAAATATATATA
>JAUZNK010000008.1:33653-52594 GCA_035046665.1 Euphysa ruthae
ACGCCATCGCACACCATAATTTATGATGGTGTGCGATTTATCGCACGCCATATTTCCAAAAAATTAGAAATGGTGTGCGATAGGTCGCACACCAGGCATATTACTCATTCCCAAGCCTGGGTCTTAACACTGTTAACCCTTAAAGTGTCACTGTTATAATGAAACGGCGATCCTGTTTTACACTGTATCGATATCGCCGTAGTAATACGTATCAAGGATGTGTTGGTTAGAGCCTCTCTGTATTGTTAATATTGATCTAATGCCCTTCATACTTTTCCAATCTCGAATGTTCTGTGAAACTTTTAAGCCCAAAATGGCTTCTGTAAAGCGATTATGTCAAAAATTGTTGAACCTTATTTAAAACTAAAAATGACAGCGAAAAAACTATATATATTCTGCAGAAAAGGTTACAGATTTTTTCCTGGATGATATTCAGATCTTTCATTGTTGAATGATTCTTCTTCTGATTAAGAAGAGTTTGTGATTGATTCAGAAACAGATGAAGAAATTGGGTTTCGTGTAGATGAAGAGGCTTTAGAGGAATCTCCTCCACGTTAGCAAAATTTCTCAGATATTCCTTAGCTGCTTTTACTGCGAACATGGGTGGCGTTGATAGAAGTGACCAGGTGACTATTTCCTACTTGTGTGAGCTGAAGCGCATCAAAAAGTGGTGCAAAAATTTGTTTTTTCATCTTGTAAATCTATCCACTTTCGATGCACAATTTTTTTAATAAATTGAAAGGCGGTGCTTTGAGAGCATTCGAATTCAGAATGATACTTGTTAATGGTATGGTTTCTTTTTACGGCTATGACACAACAGCAGGCGCATTGGGTGGGAGGCAAATTCTTGACGATGGAAACCTTGGATTATGTGCTGGACCTTGTTTTCAGTTGTATCACATCAAAAAGATTTATCAATTTGGTGTAATATATTCTATAAAAAGATATTAAAAATACAGTTTTTCATAATGGCAAATTAAATTTTAAAGCTTAAAAAAAATTGATTTATCATCTGCACCATTGCCTTTGTCTTCATCATCATTACGTCTTTATATGCTTGTCTGTTTGAGACACAAAACTATTTTTTGCTGTGTTCCTCAGTTATTGGCATATATTTTGAATATGTCGAGTTAATAAAATTTAGTGAAGTTAAAAACACTTCTCAATTTTTTCTGTGCTCATCAAGTTGACAGTTATTTTGCCTATTTTTTTATTTAGCCTGTATATTTTTTATAGCTAATTTATACAATTTCATAAATTTAGTTTTTATGCTTTCACAAAACACAAAGAAAGTTTCAAAAGACATTCAAAGGTTATGTTAACATTGTCAAAAGTATTGACCTATCAATAATCTTTCAAGAAATTTTAATGTAGATTTTCATGGATATTGTGGTTTTGTGTTAGTTCTATTAATTTATTTGTACTGTTCTTATTTTGCAACCCTTGTTGCAGAAAGAATTTTTTTAAATACTAATTAATTTTTTTTTTCTAGCTGCCTTATCTTCAGCATGCAGATTTCTCAAACAATAAAATAATTGATATGGATGGAATAAATCACCCCCTACTCGAGAGCTTAAATCTTAATGGTAAATTACGTTTTAAAATATTTTAAGTCTTCATCACCATCATCATCATCTTCACCATCATCATCATCTTCACCATCACCATCACCACTACTACCATCATCTTAATCATTTTCATCATCATCACCATCATTGTCATCACCATCGTCATCATCGTCAGTTTACAAAATTATTTTTCTTAGTTGACGAGTGATTAGTGAAGGGAGTTTTATTTGTTGGATAACTACTGTTTAGAGAATATTCAGTTTAATTAGTTTAATAGCACTAATTTTTCATGCTGTCTTATTTTTCGAACATAGCTATTTTGTGCTAGTATATCCTTGTCACATAGTTAATACTTTTAATTAAAAGCAATTAAAAATATGAGAACTTGAATTTAATTCCCTATTTATATGCACTAAAAAGATTGACTTGAAAATAAATGAAACTTAATATTTATCCATTTTGTGCAGCACAGTGAGTAATAGTTTTGATGTCACGACTTCTATTTTTTAATATAAAATGCTTTTAGGACACTCTTCTTAGTCCAAATGTAATTTACAAAAGTCTCTAAATATTTTATCCAGTTAAAATATAGTTAAAAGTGGATATCTAATTTTGTTTACTTGAACCATATAGTAGATGTCGTTTACATACACACTTTTTTACAATTTATCTCGTCTTTGGATTTATTAATTTGTTTACTTTTATTTATTTTTCACAAATTTTGTTTTATAAAAAAAAAACATTTAAGATTAATTATCTCAGATATTATACTAAATGTATTTTTTATAAATAAAGATTTAAGATATATTTAAGGTAAGGTAAATAAATGAGTGGTGCACACGCTGTATAATATCTTTGGACTCAACCAAATGCTAGATTTTCATGCTTAAAATTTCATGAACTGAAATGTTATATATTTATTATTTTATTAATATTATTACTAATATTGTTTTTATTAATTATTAATTTGTAGGTAATGAAATCGAGGAAATCGTTGGTCTTGACACATCAAAACTTCCGAAATTATCTCAATTGGAAATGCGTGCAAACAAGCTCTCTAGCACTCGTGGCATCTACCTGCCAAGCCTTAAAAAACTGTACTTGGCAGAAAATATGATCAGTAAAATTGAAGATCTATCAAAGCTTCAGAATTTGACAACTTTGCATTTACGTAAGAATAAGATAAGTTCACTGGATGGTTTTTCAGGAAACATGAAACACTTACAATATTTGAATCTTAGGTATATAGCTTGGTTTCTACCTTAATTATTTTTTCATACTATAAATATCTTGCCTTTGATCTTATTCAAGAAAATTCTTGAATTGGTAATGTTAATGTTAAGTTACCCAGGATAAAAACCTTACTTTATATTTTGACTTTTTACGTTATTGAAAAGATTATTCCACCTATTTTTAATTATTTTAGTAAAATAATATTAAAAAAATTTTCATTATTTTATTTCAAATTTTTGTATGGTGTTAGGAAAAAAATAGCTTTTTGACTGCGACATGCTGACAAATATTGTGATTAAGTTTTAATTCTTAAATGTTTATAGCTGCCTTAATGAGCTGCCAGTAATATGCAAGAAAAATACCCCAGTATTGTTAAGTTTAATGAATGGTTTTATTTTAATTTCATGACTAATTTATGCAAAATTTGCCATGAATTTTATAAACACTTTTGTTTCCCACTAAACCTCTTGCTAAATCTTTTAGTTTAGACAATGGACCAAGGACTTAAATAAGAGCAAGTTTATCCATGAAGGAAATTTTTTGAATTTATTTGATGGTTTTAATAATTTCATTCATGATGATTTTTAATTTTTAGCTTTTTTGAGAATATTTTCTGAAAATTTCATCTGGAAATATATTCTTTTTTTTTTTTCAAAAGAATTGATTTTATTATATTGAGCCCATTAGTCTCTAGTTTTTAGTTTTAGATGTAGTTAAATATAGTTAAACTGATTTTAACTGATTTTTAGAGAAAAGGCTATATTTGTTAAGGTTTTTATTCAAGTCTTTGTACATTATCTCCTCAGATTTCTTTTGAAATGCTCTTAAGTATTTAATAAGTGTTCTTCACCCTTTACCCATATTAACTTTTAAAAGATTGTCCAAACTATGCCAAACCAGCCCACCCCCTCCCTGATATTGTTATAACGATTTCCCTTATATTGCTTAAAAAAATATATGTTTGTGTTAATTAAAAATACCTTTTGTAAATGCATATTAATTCTCTTGCAATACACGATTATTTTATTTGAAAATTACCTCTTATTAACCTGTGTATTTAAATCCTAATTCTCAAAGGAGCATATATAGTCAACTCTTCTAAAATGTACTCACTTACCAGAAAGTTTCGTATTATCGCTTCGTATTTTGTTCATGCGGCTTCAACCGGATCTATTTCTGCTCTACTGCAAAATTGGGCTACTGTGTCTCGGTTATATCTAGCTTGTGTAAGCTGTGTTAAAGTAATTTGAGAAGTGAAATGCCTATGTTTTTAAGAGCCAGTTTACTTCACTATACGCATGATCCTTTTAAATATATGCAGCAAATATGAGACCCATAAAAGACAGTCCTTTTGTGTATACGCATGAGTATACACAGTGTCTATGTATGCAAAAGAATATACACATTAGGGGATATTGTTAATACTTGATAATTGCACATTTAGATATTGTTTACTTTTTTTAAAGTTACAAAATAGTACAACCTTGCAAAGTTAAGATATGTAAGAATGCTGGGACACTTAAAAGTGGTTGAAGTTAAACTTCCTGTCAAAAAAAGCATTGATAATTAAATAAATTGAATTCATTCAATGATTTATATACAATAAAGTTGGTGCACACTATAGTTATAAATATATACAAAGTTTAGATATCTTAATACAGGCAAACAAATATTTTGTGTTTAAATTAAAAATCCATAGTAAATATTGTAAATTTTAATGGCAAATACTACAAGAACAAGATTTGCAGTTCCAGGTGATGAGAGGTCTTTGAAAAGAGACAAAGATTTGCAGTTATTTGAAGAGATTGAGAGACTGTTCCAGGGAAAACAGGCTTCAAAAAACAGGAAATTTATTTTTCATATATGGAGGGAGTTTCAAAATACAACCCATTTGTAAGTAGTAAGGGAATTACTTTATTTCAAAATTTCCCACATTAATTCTGGGTTTATTTATGGACTTGTAAGTCTCAATCATGAGAAGATGCAGTTGTTTTGCATGAATCTCTGCTGTGTTTTCTAACAAAAAAGTTCGTCAAAACTCAAGGAAATGTCCTAATGAATCATCGTTTAAGCTCTATTTTTTACCCTGACAATAACGTCAGTTTTCTTACAGAACATCTATATTAGTGGACAATACAAAAGGCAGTTTAAAACATAGCTATGTAAAACAGTCAAACTGCAATGAGATCCTAACACGTGTAAGGTTTCATGAATTCAAAACTTACACCACGTCGTCATAAAGTTCAAACTGACTTTAAAGATACTATATATTGGTAGCCTTAACTTTTTAGATCTTTTTGAGTCACCGGTAGTATTTTAAGTGCTAATAAACACTCCAAAGATTAAACTAACTTAAATGGTTATGCATTTGGTAAGTTGCTTAAAACATGATACTTACGTTTTAATGACCAACTGGTATGCGTGTGTTTTGGGTGACTTGACTATAGTGATTTTTTTACCCAAATTGACATCTGTCATTAGCTCAAAAAATCCTGAAGAATTGATTGAAAAATTGATATCCTATATCCCCTGCACTCAACATCTTGCTGCTAAGTATATTTATTTACCAATATATATTATAGCAATGGATGAGATGCCTGTTTGGATGGATATAATCTCTGACACAACTTAATGACGAATTTAAAGCACTTTGTGTTGTAGTTTCTTCATCCAATGGTTGGATGAACATCGATCTGACAATTTATTACATGAAAAAATAATTTTGGGGAGTTTTGCATTTAGTAGAAAAATTTTAGCGCGGGACTCATATGAATACCACATGGATAGCAACATAGCAATATTCTTATAATTGGCAAAAATTGGTCAGGTTTTTATTCCTGGACGTTACACAAAGTTTATTCAAGAACCTGATGTTTTATGTAACAAGCCTTTTAAAGCAAGTTTTACTGATAAGTAAATGGTTTGCAGAAGAGGAGATTCATAACAAAACAACTGAATGCAATTTAAAGATGCCACCATGAAAAATAGTTATTGATTGGATCATCGATTCATGGATTTTCTTACCAGCAGAAATTATCAAACGTTTATTCAAGTTATGTGCTTAAAACATATAGGTTGATGGCTCAGTAGATGACCTCATCCATTGCTTTAAAGAAAGTCGGCCTTGTTTAGCTGGTAAAGAAACATTGAAATGTTAAATGGAGGTCACGAAGGATTAAAAGGATGAACAAAATCCATTTCTTTCAATATCAATTTCCCATTTGGATGTGGAAGAGGCTGCAAACAAAGTTTTCATTTTGGACCAGGCTGATGAAGATGATTTTATTAACGTTGAAATATGTTTGATATTGTAAAATACTCTATACTGTTATATACTGTTATATACTCTATACATAAATCTTCAGTTTTCCATTTAATTCTATCTATTTTTATTTAGATAAAAAACTGAAACCATATTTTTTTCTAATAAAAGAGACTCTCAAATAAGTGCCCATGTCAAAACCTAAAATTTCAAATAAGCACCGAGTGCGCTTAATCAAACATTTACAGTTGCAATATATGTAACACGCGCTATACCAAACACATTCTATAGCAATTTTTTCTGAGCCATTTCATGTTAAGTCACCAAGTAGAATATCTTGCTTTTTCAAGTGTTCAAATACTGATTGAATTAAAATTTATCATCTGTTAATGAATATTTCCACTCTTAAAGAATTGAAAATTTCTAACTAAAATATTTTATCAAAAATGTTTTTTATGTATTTCGTATTTTTCTAGAATGAATGAAATTACAGATATGAAGGAGCTGCACAAATTATTCTGTTTACCCATGCTTCTTGCAATTATTCTCAAGGGTAAATTCATTGATAACTACATCATTAATTACTTCATAGATTACATACATATGAAGTATTATTAAACTTTTTTATTTATCAAACATTTTTTTTATTGTTAATATTGTATAGCTTGATTATCTTCACAATCAAAAGCATCATAATAAATAAATTCACTGACAATTTTTACTTAAGTAATTATGAAATTTTTCTCTCCTAATTGAATAATAGATAAAATAATATTTGTAAACAAGATACCGTAGCTTTTAATTTTATATATACCTGAAATTTATTTAATTAGGAGTAAAAGGTTATAAGTAAACACAGTACTTACTTAAAGACTATAATTAGCTAAGATTAAAATATATTTAGAGAGATGCAAACTGAGTTTACAATTAAGCAGTGGCGCAACAAAAAATTGATAGCAAAAAAATATTATACTGCTACTAGCCGAAAATTTCTTAAATAATGCTTTTGTCGAATCAAGAATCTACTCATCATTTTTTCCATGCATAAAGTATGGTAGATGCATGAGTGACATAAATTTCCAATACAACCAGCATAAGTTTTAAATTCCTACTTGATAATTTATGATAGGTCATTCCATGTCAAATCAGCCAGAAAAATGTCACCCTTTTCTTTTTTGCTAATTCTTGATGGTT
Organism: Euphysa ruthae; assembly: GCA_035046665.1. Lineage (NCBI taxonomy): Eukaryota > Metazoa > Cnidaria > Hydrozoa > Anthoathecata > Corymorphidae > Euphysa > Euphysa ruthae. The sequence continues at coordinate 40,911 of JAUZNK010000008.1, forward strand.
CTCAAGGTATTTGCTTTTCAGTTTTTGCTAATTTATTCTGACTTAGCATTTTTCTCGGCATAGTTTTTAGATCGGCCCTTATATTAAATAACCATATTGAATAAACTGAATGTTGTATCAACCTGAAATTTGGTACCTAGACAATCTTTTACGCGAGGAGTTCAAAAAGTGTTCTTAAAATGTCGATAGACCAGCATAAAGAAATTTAAATTGATTAATAAAAACAAACTGAGGTTTAACATTTAAGTTATTTTTGAAGCTTAAAAGTTAGTATTTTTAACACTTAAAATTATGGTAACAAACATCACTTTTAAAGTATAAAAACCTACTGCATTTTATGTCTCTTCCAACTACGCCCTTTTGTTTAAAGATTATTTTCTCATATTTTTTTATATAAAGAACAACAATAGTGTTAATAGTTTTGTTTTTGTTTATATTGTGTTTATGTTTGTTTATTATTCATCAGCTGATTAAATATGAATTTCCTGTACCCTTCACCCAGACCAGTTTGCAATGATTAACCCTTTGGGCGCCTTAGGCAAAATTCTAATGTATAAGCTATAGATCAGCCATTTTTAAGCAAAAAAAAAACAAAAAAAAATCTCTCTTTACACTATTGGTCATAATTTCCATTATATTAAAGTTTATAAGTTCTGTGAGGGCTCATTTTTTAGCTTATAGATAAACAAAAAAAAGGAAGTCACTTTGACAGGAAACAATTGATCTTGTTCATAGCTTTTATAAAAGTGCTGAGTACACACAAATGATGCCTGAAATTAAGATTTTGTCTGTATAGAAAACAGGCACCACATGCAAAAAAAGACTGCTGTTGATTGATCGAAATGAACTTTATCTAGCATTCAAAATCAAACACTCAAATTTAAATTTTGTAGTTTTGTAGCTTCCGCCAAAATGGTGTATAATGACAACTGGTCTGGTGCTCACAGTGTTTTTTATTTACCCATCATCAGAATGTTAAGTTGTTAGCTGATGCTCTTAAAATTGACAAAGACTAAAGATTTGATGGCAATTATTCTTTGTAATAGGAATAATGCAAAACACATGCTACATTGATGTCCATTATTTCCAGGTGTTGTTGCTTTAAAAGAATTCTTAACAGCAAAGTTTGATAATAGCGAAGTACAGATAGAGCAACACTGATCAATCAAACAATAAATTTAGAAGAGTTTATTGAGTTTATATGCAAAAAAAAAAACAGATAAACTTAAACACCATTTTTATAGCTAAAAGCCAAGTACCTCAAAGAGTGTAAAGAGTTATTAAATGACAATAAGTGCTTGCAGAAAACTTTCAATTTGTTGTACAGGATGAGGTGCAAAGTTACCACTGGAAAAAAGTGCAGTATACACTTCATCCTATTGCTATGTACTATAGATCAAATGATGAACTGATATCTAAATGATTTTGTTTCCTTTCTGATGACAATGAGCATGAAACGTACTTTGTATATAAAGTACAAGAAAATATAAAGGTAAACCTTCCACATATTAATAATATTAAATACTTATCTGATGGCTGTGCAGCACAATATAAACACTTTATTAACCTTTGCCATCACAAGGAAGACTTTGATAAGGATGCTGAATTTTTTTGCTACAAGCCATGGTAAGTCTCTTTGTGATGGCTTTGGTGACACAGTCAAAAGATTAACTGCACAAGCTAGTTTGAAAAGGACAGATTTTAGATGTAGATAGCATTTTTGAATTCTGTAAAACCAATATAAAAATATAAAATATAAAACGATATCAAATTTATGTCAGAAAAAAACATCCAGTGAGGTTTGATCAACATTAAAACCAAAGTTTACTATGGGAAGAACAAGAAGCCTTCGTCATTTTATTTCAATTAACAAAGCGATAATTTCTTTTAAAAGGATAAGTCAACAAACAGATGCGAAATGAATTGCTTGTTACACAGGTTGTTTATATGGATTACGTAGCTTGAAAATACAACAACTTTTGGTGGGTTGGACTAGTAACCAAGAAAAATGTTGCAGAAGGATATTATGAAAAACAATTCATGCATCCATCTGGTCCCAGTCAAAGCTTTTCTTGGCCCACTAGGGAAGCTATTTATTGGGTGCCATCAGATCATGTTTTGTGTCTAACTGATGCACCATCTATAACAAATGATCATTTATAAACAAAGATTTATAAACAAAAGAAGTTCTATAGTATAGTTTTTTTTTACTTTTACTAAAATATAATAAACAAATGTATGTGCATGTTTATTATATAGTATACTCATGTTTGTGACATTATTTATTTTTTTATATAAAACAATATGAGAAAAAGAGCTTTGAACAAAAGGCTTTATTTAGAAGAGACATTAAATTAGGTAGGTTTTTGTTGCTTTAAAAGTAATGTTTGACACCTTATTTTAAGTGGTAAAGGTGTAAAAAAAAATCTTAAAGGTGATATCACTATCACAAAATACTTTGAATTATAAACCTCAGTTTTTGTTAATCAATCTACATTTATTTATGTTGTTCTATGCACATTTTAAGAGCAATTTTTGAACTCCTTGTGTAAAAGGCTGTCCAGGTGCCATACCTCAGGCTAATGAACAGTTCATCCAATATTCATTCAATATTGCTATTCAATATAATGGCCGGTCCAAAAAATATGCTGTGAAAAATACTGAGTCAGAGTAAATTAGTAAAAATAGAAATGAGAAACGTCAGTAGTTAGGTGCTCAAATTTTCAGGGTTTCCATATTTTCGTAATCCCTTTAACATATGAGAAAACTAGCAAAAAAAACATAGTGTGACATGCCCTGGCTGATTTTTCATGGAATAGATGGATAGACCTTTAACAAAGTTTTTGAAATAAATATTATATTAGTTATACAAATTTTTCATCTAACGGCATGCCATTGAGTGTGGTTTACCAAAGAATAGTACAAGTGCAAACTAAATTGCTTGAAACTTTATGAGTTTTGGTGAAACAATCTTTATAAGTGGAATTTTTTGAAAGTTTTTCGAAATTATACTCTTGTTAATTGCTATCTACAATCAAGTTATTGAGATTAGTCGAAAATTTAATTCAGTTGTTAGCATTTTTAAAGGAAAATGTTCTATTGATTATATTAACCATTTAAAATTATAACACGGAATAAACTTATATATATAATAAAATAATATATAATATATAATAAAATAATAGCATCTAAAACAAACAAAAACTGAATTTTCCTTTTTTTTTAAGTCTTCTTGTTACCAAGCTTTGCAAATGGTCACTGTTAGCAACCCTGTGGTCAAGAAAAATTTGGAATTCGGTTCTGACTATTTCTCAAATTAAGTATATTCTATATAATTAAAAAAATAATTAATCGAAAAATTACCTATTTTGCATCATAAACAATAGCGAACATTAACATTTAAGTTTTTTCTTAAAATAGGAAGTTCATAAGAACCTCCTTACAATAGTTGTAAGCTTTGATGACTTTAAAAACATGTCAAAGTTATAAATATTACAGCTTTATTTTCATTGGATTTCTAGAGTAAACAGTTAAAACAAACAGCTCTAAAATTCATTACTTACATTTTCTAGAATTGTTTATGTAATTTTACTGAGTGAGTTAGCTTACCGAACATGTCGTATTTTGTGATCTTTAGAGAATCCTATTAGTTATGAAGAACCTTATCGTATTGAAGTACTGGTAATTCTAAGAAAGCTTGTACGTCTTGACCAAGACCCTTACACTGAATCAGAAAGAGAAGAAGCCGACAAAGTATGAATTTAATTAACACCAATGTTTTTAAAGCGCCAGTGGTTTCTCTTTTTGTATGTTTCTTGTTCTTTCAATTTCAAAATTAAGAATTCTATAGACGTTTGCCAGACAAAATTTTCTAATTTTGTTTTTATTTCTATGCTCTTGTTCTTTGCCTCAAACTTTGGTTTAATTCTGCTAAAATAATAATATTGATAGTTTTAGCATTTCAGACAGGCATTCATAAACAGTCCTTTTTTCTGAGTATCAATGTTAAAAACAATTAGATTTTTATGACAAAAAAGTTTCAGTTCATTAAAATATAAATCGCTTTAATTTGTCAAGAAATAAAATTTTTTTATATTTTATTTGACTTAATTCTTTTTTTCATGATATTCACCTGAAACCAAAAATTTTCTATACCAAATAATGTTTAACTAAACAAGGTTCAGGTTTTTCATGTTCTGGCTAAAAAACGTAAGGCTTAGTCAGCTCATGAAGCATTAATGAAAATCTATTATCAGCTTTAAAATTGTGGAAAATTGAGCTCAGCTCATCTTAATCATTACAAAACAACCTTCATCGTATGCTTTTGTGATTGGATAATAGCTGGGATCTTTCCTTTATAAATAATTATAAATAGCTATAATTTAAATTAAACAAATAAATGCTGGATGTTTATTTTGAATTGCCATTTTGATCACCATTGAATTTGATAGTAGGCTATTAAATATTTCATCCTTTTGCAGAATCATAAAGACAATTTAGTTTAGTTCTTTGAGAAATAACTTGGTATTATCTGACAGCTCATACGTGTGCTTCTTGTACAGTTTTTTGTCCATTTTCCATTCTAGCATGGGTCACAGGGTTGCCACAGAGTCATGGGAAACCTGGCAGTCAGAAGATGCCATAGGATTTTTTTTTGGTCATGGGAAGTCATGGGAAGTTTGAAAATCCTATTGGGTCATGGGATATCGTGGGATCTGGTTAAAGTTTGCTATGACAAAATCATTTGTTTATAAATATGGTGGCTGCATCTCTGAGATATATATAAATAAGTGTTTCAGTAGGCCTGCACTATCAGACATTATTTATTGTTTACAAAATGTTGTAGTTCCAAAATAAATATAGTGGTTAAAGCATTTTGAAAACTAAACATTGTGTATTGTGTCATGTCTTTATTATTTTTCAACTTATGTATAACTTAACTAAATTTTGTTTTAATCAGAATGTCTAAAAATAAACATATTTCAAAAAAGAATGGCTGGATGTCCCTGATTTCAAACTGTGGATAAAAGAAGTATCCAAGGACAAAACTAAAGTAAAGTTTAAATTATGCAAAAAAGAATTTACTGTATCAAACATGTGAATATCAGCTTAGAAAAGTCATATGAAATACCAAAAACACATTGAAATTGTTAACATTAAAACTAAGAACTTATTTAGTAAAACCGGTTCTGCAAATGAAACCATAAACTTATGAGCAGAAACACACAAAAACTGCCACTCAAGATATAACTTCATTTTTTAGCAAAGAAAATGTGTTAAAAGCTGAGATAATATTGCCGCTAAAAAATCACAAGTTTTTCTTTGAGATCTTGTGATAGTTTATCTGATTGTTTACAAGCCATGTTTCCTAATAGTAGTATTATAAAACACTTTTCCCTTTAAAGAAATAAGTACTCATATGTACAATCGTGTGGTATATTTCCATATTTTTTGTCTTTTTTTTTTTAATAAAAAATGGTGATCATTATTCTATCTCACTTAATTTTTAATATCCTATCAAACAAATACCCCGATGGTTCCATTTCTATACAACTATCTTTATTCATTGGTATGTGAAATAATATCTTGATTCACTAATTTGCTGTATTAATGGAAGCAAAAAGTGGCGCTGCGTTATGCAACATTGATTTGGTTAAAAAAAAAAAAAACGTTCTCAGCTGTAACAAATTAAACATAGGTTGTGGTGCTACTGTAGTTATAAATGAAAATGCTCATGCTGATACTGTTACAACAAATGAAATAAACAAATTTAAAAATGATTGTATCATTTTTCTCACAACGCTGCTCCATATACTATTTGAAAGAAGCGCTTTGAAGTATAGCTTTAATCGCTATGCAACCACCAGAAAATACCTGCAAAACTATCTGCAAATTGGTGATCTGTGTTATTCTTTGAATGAGGTCAGTATAAAAATCACAAAAGACAGTGACAAAAGCTTTCAACAATGCAAAGAGTTTATCCAAAATGTTTCAATCAATTCGGAATTTCGCTTATTTGAGAGATCCAGATGTAGACTTAATAAATTGTTTTATGAACATGTTGGGATAAAAAAGTACCCTGTTTTAGGGAAGATAACACATATGATCTTATGTTTGAACCATGGTCAAGTAGATGTCGAGCGGGGATTTAACAAGAATCTATTGAAAGATAATATTAAAGAGAAGTCGTTAATCAGTCAACATTTTATTTATGATCATATGGCCGCAAAGGATTTAAGACCAGAAGCTTTAAATGCGAGTAAAGAGTTATTGAAATCTGTTAAATTTGCAAGAATGCGTTATGAAGATTATCTCAGTAGTCAGAAGCAAGAAAAATTCTAACAAAAAAGGAAAAACAGCAAAAAGCTATAGAAATGGACATTGACTGTTAATAATAAGATGTTTAGTTTAAATAAAATCTCTGAAACATTAACTAAAGACTTTGAAAACTTATGGAAAAAGTTTTAATTGAAAAAGGAGCAGAAAACTTGATGGCATAAAAGAATTGACCACTCATCTTACGACCTTGGAAAATAAGAAGAAACTGCTGTATAAAAAGCACTCTATATCATTATTTTGTATTTTTCTTTTGAAATATATAGATCTGTAATAAAAAAAAAACTGGAAGTAAAAGCTTTATGGTGATTTAAAGGAGGCTTGAAATTTGGCTTTATTTTTTCAATAGTGGACATTAAAATTCATGTTCAAATCTGCCTCAGGTTTCAAACAGCAGTTTCATAATGACATTTTTAATGACAAAACACTAGCAACTCTTCAATTGTTTTATCTGTTAATGTATATTTTTTGGTCCAATTTTAGCTGAAAATATTTTTCCTTGGTTCAGTTTTAGATGTAAATATTTTTCTTGGTTCATTTTTAGCTGTAAATTTTTTTCTTAGTTCATTTTTTGTTGATAGTTTTTATGTTAAATTGAAGATTTCTTTGAAATTGTTTAATATTATAATCCAGAATTTTAACCTTTTTCTTTTCAAGCATTTTCTGACGTAAGAATCATCAACTAAATTTCTTGTTCTTGATTGCTGTGAAAAACTATTTGTTTATGTTTTTCTTTAGAACAGCTTTTTTTGCAATGAAAGCTTGGGATTTTCTGCCAATTTATTCATATATTTTCTATGGACGCCCTGGGGTTAGACAGGTTTATTTATGGACTCCTCCATAACAAACTATCCTACGCCAATGCGCTTCGAATCCCTTTCTGCTTAAGATCATTTTTAACAACCTGTTGCCAAGTCATCTGTGGTCAATCCTTCCTGCAGTTTCCATCTACGTCTATTCCTCTTGATTTCTTAACCCAGTTATCATTAGCCATTCTCTCAACATGGCCAAACCACCTTTATCTACTTTTTTTGAAGTACTACTCTAACACTTTATAGAGCTGTTCAAGTCACTTTCCTTAACTGCCCAAATCTTACCAGCATATACAAGGACGCTTCTTACACAAGCTTAATAGAGTCTACCTTTTGCATGTAGTGAGAGCACAAATGTAAAAGTTCTCTAAACTTTTTCTACTCACATCTTATCCTGGCAACACAACTATCCTCTGCACCACCACCTGCACTAATCATGTCTCCTAGAAACTTGTCGGTCTTCTCTAAGGAATCATTACCTAAAATTACTGGTTCCATTGGTTGTCTACCAGGTAAAACAACATATTCCGAACATACTCTACATTTATAATCCTGTATACCAGTCACTGTACCTCTTATTCCACTACAACGCCTATGTACCCAAAGTTTACAATCGTCACATTGTTTTGAATTTCTACCAGTACCTTTCCTACAAACTGAGCATGGGAAATTTCCTGATGGCCTTGGTGGTGCGATTCCTTTGCCACTTACCATCACTTTTGCCTTTGACATATTGACCTTTAGTCTTTTAGATTAAATCCCTTCATTCCATTTATTAAATTTTAGAATCAACTCGTCCACAATCTCTGCAAATAATACAAGGTTATCTGCATACAACAGTTATCATGGGCATCCTACTCTAAATTCCTGTGATAACGCTTCTAGCACCATTATGAAAATTAAAGGGCTAAGAACAGAGCCTTGATGAACACCTACCTACCTTAATCAAATTTTTCCACTAAAAGAACCATTTATTCCAACACGGCTTCTCACATTGTCATAAATGGATTTCACAACTGAGATAATCAATTCTTCACCCCCTAATTTCCTCTTTTTACACCATATCATCTCTCGTGGGACTCTATCAAAAGCCTTTTCTAAGTCAATAAATGCAAAATACAATTTCTTATTCTTTTGCAAATACTTTTCCTGATGCTGCCTAATTGTAAAAATTGCATCAATAATACCCTTCCCTTTCATGAACCCAAATTGCATAGCATAAATATTAATCCTTTCTCTAATTAGTCTGTCCATTACCCTTTCCAAAACTTTCATCACCTGATCAAGCCTTTTGAGCCCCCTGTAATTGCCTCTCTCTAGAGTATCCCCCTTTCCTTTTAAGCTATTTACTATTAAACTAGTCTCACAATAAGTTGGGATTACACCTTCACTTACTATTATGTTAACTAAATCTGTTAGTAATTCAATACCAGCCTCACCAGAGGCCTTCAACATTTCTGAAGCTATTCCAGATTCCAGATGGCCCGTTTTAGACATAGCAAATTCTATCCAATCTTTCTCTATTTTCAAAGCTGGGCCAGCATTTGGTTCAGCCAATGGCAATCCATTCCTTTTCCATTCAAACTTTGTATTAAGGAATCTATCATATAGCTTTTCCATGCTTCTCTCTTAGACTGTTTATCAAAAGCTAAATTACCTGCGTCATCTCTATTACATTTTTCACCTACAATTTCCTGATTTGTCCTGGTCATCTGGTTAGCAATTTTAAAAATCTCATTTCTTTTATCATCCCTTGCCAATGAGTTTGGGAACCTTTTTTCCTCAGCCCTTTTCTTTGATGCACATGCTACTAACTTCGCTTATCACCTCCATTTTTTCACTCTTCTCCGCGTTAACATCAACTTCCCTTGTCCACTACCAGATCTCACGTCGTTTTACAGATCCTTTAGTCTAACCACATATGTTATCAGAAGCTTCTAGAAGACAATTCTTTAAATTTCCCCATTTACTATTAACATATATGCCTTTACCTGTCATTCCTAAATTCTGTACATTCTTAGCCAAACGTGTGCTGAAACTCTGAATAATATCAGGGTCCTTTAACTTCCAGATTCTTCTTTTGTGGATAAAATGCCTTTTTCTTTTTATAACAGATTTAATACCCAAATCACACACTAATAACTTGTGCTGAAGGAAACATTCATCGCCTGGAGTACTCTTTTCTTTTCTTATTAAATTCCTTTTTGACCTTTTTTTTAGAATATAGTCAATTTGAGTCCTTGTATTTCCAGATTCAAAAGTGACTAACTGGCTATCCCTTTTCTTAAACAGTATTTGATACAACCATATCAGTAACATCCCTAAACTCTAAAATTCTTTCACGTTCTGAGTTTCTTGTTCCGTATCCAAAACCGCCATGGACACTGTCATACCCATTTGCTGCATGTCTAATGAGGTCTTCTGCTACTAATACTATGTGAAAAGGTTTCACCACTTCCAAAATCATAAAACTTGTCTTTCTCAACCTCAGGCTATCCAAAAACTGACTTTACTGACAAAGCACTCTTGCCTATAATTATTTTGAAAACCATCATCCTATCATTAACCTTATTAACATCAAATGCTTTATAAATACACTTTTCAGCCAAAAGTGTACCAACTCCAACTGCACTGTTACGCATTCCAAAAATTTTTTATATACTACTCATACCTGTTATATTCACAGGGATATAATCTCTCCACCTAGTTTCCTGAACACAACACAAATCTACATTTCTATGTAGGGTTTCTACTACCTTACCAGCTTGACTATTCATACTATTAACATTCACTTTCCCCACGCAAAATTTAATAATTTCACTCGCATCACTCTGGTTTTTATGCAATAGCCTGTTAACGATTGGGTGATGCTCATACCTTAAACCAGCCTATCAATCGTGACACCTTCACATAAAGTTCCAGTCTCGTTTACGCAATTGTGATTATTAGAAAGTTGTTACATCATATGAGCTTGGCTTGACCGAATGCCCTTCCTGCCATCCACCCTGTTTTACAGATCAAGGAACTAGGTGTTTTAATTGTGACACCTTTACTAGAAAGGCTGCTAACTAAGGTTGAAAACCCGAACCTGACTATGAGACATGGTTATCCCCCACCGGATGTCAACCCGGAGATTTCAGTACCACAGGGCAAAATGTTTTATTTTATATTTCTCTTAAAGACACAAAGAGATAGGTTAGTTTTAGTTAAATTGGAGACTGACTATAAATTTGTTCCATAGTTTAGGACCATGAAACGAAATGCTAAAATCGGAATTTTTTATTTGAAATATTGTTTAATAAGTTTCTTGATACACCTTGAGTTAAAATAATATAACTTTGTTCATTAGAAAGAATTTAAAAGGTTTTAGTTTACCTCTTCAAAGATATCGGAATTTTTATTATATCTTGCTAAAGCTTATCATTTGTCTCAAAAAAAAAATTTTTTTTCTCCTTACCCTGTGAAGTAAATCATCAAAATGTCCTCAAAATTAACCCGATATCATTTTGGAACTGTAAATTATCAATTTCCAAACCTCTGGATTTAAAACGCTCTATTTCGTTCTTCGAAATAGGTATTTTTTTCTAGAAAAACTGAAAAACCTTGAAATTCTTATCCTAAAGTTATGGCCACCCTGAAAAATATTTTAATGTTTCTTTTTTTATTTCAGATTTATTCACAACGCAATACAACACAAGACGTAAGTCTATTATATATGAATGAAATAAAAGTTTCTGAAAATCTGATTTTTTGGATCGCAATTTAAAAATAAATCGTTATTTTCAAAATGGCTAGACTTTCTGATTCTGTAATTTTTTCACAATTGGAGAAGAACAAAACATTTTAAAATAGTGGTGATGTAATTTAACAGTCGTGGTTTTAGAGGTATAAATGAAACCGGACTCAAAAACCGAAAAAATAGAAGAGGTAATGTGAGAGTGTTTCATCATTTGGAATTCCCTAAAAATCCTACTATAAAAAAAAGAAAGGCACTTTTGAATAAAAATAAAATAAGAATTTTGATTTATCTCTGTGATGGAGAATGGTATTGCTTGAGCTCCTTGGTTACAAGCTGGTTACCAATGGTCTTATTAGTCCACAACATAGCTCTAAATGTAAAAGCTAATCACTCTTTTTTCTGGTTTGAAATATTTGAAGATGTTCAAAATCTTGTGAAAAAAAATATTTAATCATTTTTCCTCTTGGTTTACTAGCAGTATATCTTTAATCAAGCGAGTTAGAGCTGATTTCCCCAATATCCTTGATTTAAATTGCAAGAAAACGTGATGCAGAACTGTTGCACCAGCCTAATCAAAATTAATTACCAACAGTTTGTTTCATATCGCTATTCTCATTGCCTTTTGTAGGTAGGTAAGTCAACACATGGGTAGGTAAGTAAGCTCATATATGAATGTGGGTAACCAAAAAAATAAAATAACCTGTTTTTTCAGAGGAGTCCAAGGAAATCAAATTGATAAAAGTTTTGTAGTTAAATTGATAAAAGGTTTTTATATATTATATTATGTTATATTATAT
>JAUZNK010000008.1:52694-63993 GCA_035046665.1 Euphysa ruthae
ATTTACTTTGGAATTTACCAACTTACTTATTTACCTTCGTATTTACTTACTTACTTAAATAATTACTTACTTACATACTTACTAATATACATAACTGTATACCTACATACCTAGTTGCTTATTTATTTACCTATTTACTTATTTTATTGTTTACTTAAATACATATTTACTTACTTACTTATTTACTTACTTTCTTACTTACTTACTGACTTACTTCCTTGCTTAATTATTTACTTGCCTACTTACATACATATTTATTTACTTACTGACTTACTGATTTACTTACTTACTTACTTACTCACTCACTCACTCACTCATTCACTACCTCACTCACTCACACACTCACTTACTTTCTTATTTACTGACTTACTTATTTACTTACTTCCTTACTTACTTACTTACTTTCTTCTTTACTTACTCATTCACTTACTTACTTATATAGTTACAGTCAGTAAGTAAATTACTAAGTAAGTAAATAAGTATGTAAATAAGAAAGTAAGTAAGTAAGTCAGTAAGTAAGTGTGTGTTTGTATGTGAGTAAGTATGTCAGTAAGGAAGTAAATAAGTAATTAATTAAGTAATTAAGTAAGTAGATAAGTAAGGAAGTATTTAAGGAAGTAAGTAAGATGGTAAGTATGTGAAGAAGTGAGTAAGTGTTTTAGTATGTAAGTAATTAAAAAGTAAGTACATGAGTGAGTAAATAAGTGTACAAATAAATAAGTAACTATGTAAATAACTAAGTAAGGAAGTCTGTGAGTAATTAAATAATTATTTAAGTAAGTATGTATTTAAGTAAATAAGTTAGTAAGTAATTAAGTAACAGTGAAAGTTAGTAATTATGTAAGTATGTAAAACAGTAAATTATTTGATTAAATTTTTGGATAGAATATCGAAATCTTTACATTTTAGGAAAAAAAAAAAATGTTTATAAAAATCTTTTTTAGAAAAAATTTTAGTAAAAAAGTTATGGAATATTACTTTATTTAAGTTTTTTTTCTAAAAATGATAAAATAACTACGTATTAAGAACCGTTTCTGGCCAAACAAACAAATTAAAATCAATATTTTAGGCTAATAGAGGCTGTTTTTTTTGAATGATTCGCTATTTACACAAAGCTTGCAAACACTCTGAAAAACAATTTATTATTTATCAATTATCTGATCTTAGCGACAAAAAGCAATCTATCTCTCCTTTATAATGTTACTTTAAATTGAATTATGGATTAAAATATAACATAATATACCATTATAAGCATAAGAGAATTTTCTCCCTTGTTGGCCTTTTTCTTATTATCAGAAGCTCGGGCTATAACGAATTTTTTTTTTTTCATATTATCAAGAACATCCACGTCTCATAACGATCGAAATTTCGTTATAAATAAAACATTCTTCAATTTTCGATATAAATAGGTCATTCTTTAATTTTCGGTAGCATACTTTACTTTTTTTTTTCAAATTGTGCAAACATTTTGCAACCACATCTATTTATGTTTGGTGCAAACTGACCTCTAGGTATTCAAGTTAGTTGGTAGACCACCATTTTCATTGCTTTAAATTTTCGCTAAGAAAGAATTTTAAACAGTATTGGTATTATTATTTGAACTTGAGAAACAAACGAAATAAAGCAAAAATATAAATTCACTGGCAGGTAAACCGGAGTCACACGCCAGGGGAGAGTTACGCTTCGTTTTTTGAATTTAGCTGCGCCTTTCCGGCTTGCCTCCAAAAACTAGAAGCCTTTCAAACTGAGACATCCTCTCAACTTAATTGCTATAAAAATTTTGTGTTTATGATTTTCTTATAGATACAAATAGATTTTTTAGCGTATTACATCATAAACTAGTAGGAAAACCGGCGTCGCATGACGGGAAAGAGTTACGCTTGGCTCTTTGAATGTGGCTACCCTTCAACAATTTACAATAATTAGTTTTTTACCCGTATTTGTACCCATCCAATAATAACATGAAAAATTTTCGTCAGATGTGGGAGTGGAACTCGTAACTTGTCGATCCGTAGTTGGACGCCTTGCCAACTGAGCCATTCTTTCTACTTCTATGTTATCTAAATTTTGTGTTTAAGATTTTAAAATATTATTTTATTGCAGATTTGCCCATTGTTTAAAACCGTCAATCAAAAGCGAACCAACTAATGAAAATACCGATATATACAAACAGACTTTTTAGCGTATTACATTATAAGGCTCTAAAATAATTCTCCTGCATATTTGCTCCCAAACAATCGCCACTGGACAATTGCCCACAAAAATTTCCCTAGGATAATTGCCCCCAAGACTATTCCCTTTACGACAACTGCCTCCGGACTATTACCCCACAGACAATTGCCCATATGACAGTTTACCACCCGGATAAATTTACCCCAGACAGTCCTATAATTACTATTTACAAGATACGAAATAAAGCGAGACAACAACGACAGTAATAGGAATTTCATTCACAAAAAAATTGCACCAAGTGGTTATTTAAGGCACCTTAATGCACAGCAAACTTAGGAAATCAAGACCAAAACCAAAACCATGCTATTATTTTCCGTGACTATCCATTGCTCACTTGACTTTCCGCATTAAAAAAAATAAAATGATAATTTTTTCTGTGAGGTCATTTTTAATACTACAAAAAATTTGTGATTAAACAGTCTAATCATAAATGACCGGTCGTACATAAAGGTATATCCAGCATGCAAATCTTATAAGCAAAGGTACATTAAACCATTTAGGCAAACAGGGCAAGGGCTAATTATGGATTCACATTCTTTAACTCCGCATTTTTTTGTCTACAGAAAGTTTCTCCATGTCATGCCATGTCTGACTAACGTCCAACCCAAATTAAGTAACAGTGAGGGCTGCGGTTATTCTCAAATAATCCTTTTACAAATTCTTATTATACAAACTTATAAAATGAAATGACCGTATTGGTTGCTGCACATGGATTTAAAGTTAGACTAATTTTATGGAATACCAACCGCTGGAAAAAATTTTGTTATCAAAAGGTCCTTTTATATGGAACAATCTCCTTATTGAAACATAAAAAAAAAAAAAAAGCTATAACTGATTTCAGCATAATATTAAGGAAATTAACTCCCTGGATATAATAATACGAAGATATAATAGACCTTTCTTCACTTTGGCATATGATAAATTGAATTTCTAACAATGTACAAAGTGCCTACAGTGGAAATATTGTTTTGAAATACGATTTTTGAGCCTGTCTTAGTCCCGCTTTTTAATTTTTTTTTTTTAAACGTAAAATCTATTCTTTATTTGTACATTTGTTTTGGTAGAATAAATACCAACTTAGACAAGAACATGTATGTAAAGCATAAATAACCAAAGTGTTATATAGTTATTTATGAAATAATGAGAATTTCATTTATCTAGGCGTGTAAAATAAAAATTTTATAAAATTGCGCCTTATGTTTCAAGTGGAATAAAATTTCAGAAAGAATCCCTCTTTATTTTATATATCGTTTTGTGAAAAAATTATGTTATTAAAAACACATCTGCCTCTCGAATCAACAACAGCTTTTAACCATCTCAAGCAGAAGATGAAAAAAGCTGCTATATATATATTTTTTTTAATTTCGCATTCTTCTCTTCTCCATATAGGAAAGAAAAATAATGAGTCAACAGAATTATATAATTTTCTTATAAAGAGCTTATCGTCTTTCTTTATATGCAAACAGTTTTCATTTTTTCTAAGAAAATAAAAGGATTTGAAAGAAACGAATAAAAGTACAATGAGAGAAAATGCAGGTGAAAATTGAAAATAATTTAGGTTTTTGGCACCAAATCTATGAACAAAATACTTATTTGATTGAGATACATTTTCCTATGCAGACATTTTCACATTTCCATTTCTAAGACAAATCAATATTTGGTCAATAATTTTAAATGTAGAATAAAAAGGTTATCCCAGGTAACTAAGAGCCTACGTAAGCAATTGAAAAAACCTATGTATGAATAGAGAAGAGGAAATTGATCAGAAAAATTTTGTTATAAAAAATTCGGGTTCAGAGGAGCCTCTCAAAAAATTCAGTACCTGATTTACTGCATTTTCACTAATAACAAGCGCGTTTCTATAAATATATTTTTTCGCAAATAACAGCTCGACTTATACCTGAGATAAGATAAAAGCTGAATAATGCGAATTTTTTTTTTTCCCCCGAAAAGTGCAGTATTTTGTGGTAGAAATGGAGAAAATAGGTTAAGCTTGCCAGCATAATGGTCTGTTGAAACCAAAAAAAAAATTAATAAGTCGTATTATCAAAAGTGGTATACCTTCATCCAAAACCAGAAATAAATGGTAAATTACCAAAATTAATAATTTTTGGTGAAATATATGTAAAACATTGTTGGTTTGTGAAAAATGTTAATGATAAATATGGTAAGTCCTCGTAGTATACATGAAAAATATTGGTGTATATATATATATTCATACAAACTTATTTACTGAAATCCTTCGTTCAAATCTCGCTACGTGTACCTATGAAATAAATACTTGGGTATAAAGGATGAGGATACAGTACAAAAGACTTATATGATTTTCTTTTTGTTTTAAAAGTCATTTTCTCCAAAAATTAGTAATGTTCCCTATAGCCGTTATCGTATATTAACTGCCAAGTAAAATTAACAACAACCGATGTAATTACCAGCAGATATCTTTTGAAATAGATGTATCTAACAAATGAATTGAAAAGCCAATGCCTGTAAGAAACAAACTGAAACAACATTTTTTAAAAACTATCCGCTAAGAATTTGATGATTTTTGGATATTTTTGAGACACTAGAACGAAAAGACGACCATGCTTATTATTTTTAATAGACCCTTTTCCATCGATATCCTTAAAAATTTAAACATTTTTAGTAAATTGTCAAATTTATATTTTTAAATCCTACAAAAAGTTCTCAAAGATAGCTTTTGTCTCGAGTGGGATCTCTTTTTGGGTCAACGTTTTATGTGGACTTGTTCACGAAAGCTTTTTTTCTCAAAACATTCTATCATCCCCGAAACTATATTTCAAAAATTCCGGACCTCCGACAGTTTCTATACGTTGCACTTTGTCAGAAATTGAATATTATTAATTTACCTAAAGTCAAATTATCGTAGTTATAAAAAATTTAATAGAGCACCCCTTGTTTTTTTATATAAATATATATAAATACAACATGATATACGCAATAAAAATTTATTAAACAATTATATACAAGTAAAAAAAAGAGAAACAAATCGTGCCAAAACACAAAAAATAACAAAACATAAAAAATATTAAAGAAACAAAAAACGTTTGGGTGACGTAAAAACATTCATTTATATATTTATATATATATATTTATATGTATTTATAATTTCATATATAACATTTGACATTACATAGAACAATTCGCTGCCTTCCATTCAATAAAGAACTGCACTTGTTAATTAATACTGGGTGTAATTACTTCGTAAGAAAAATTTTAAATATATATATATATATTTTACAAGACAACATTGAATTTAAAATTTAAAGTGTTAGAACAATAAAAAGATAAATCTTTATTCCTCAGAAGCCATGAAAAACAGCCAGAAGATAATTTTCATTAAAACATGAAATAAATATTAAGAATACTTTCATTTCGTTTTTCTATGCGTATTTTATTGTGTAAAAAGTCTAATAGGTATTTTTCACAAGGCTGATCGAATCAGTTCTCCACGGTTTATTTTTCAAAGCTTATTTAAGAGTTCGAATGAAATCACTGATTCGAATAACTTAGAATAGCAGTCGATATTACATTTGTTTTGATGACTTTGTGTAAACTATTATTCTACTATCATAATGCAGCAGCAGCGGCGTAGGCTTGTCCGAGAATGGAATTTTAACTTGTTTTTTTACAGTAGTTATTTCGTTATTCTAATGGGTATATGTGTAAAAGTAGTATTAAAAAATAGTTCCCCAGTATTAACAATGTGCAGAAAGCTAAAAAAAAAAAAAAAAAAAAAAAAAAAAAAAAAAATCTTTATAAAAAGAGTACAAAGGAGTACATAGCCAAATCGACCTCCAAAGATTTTCTTTTTATCCATAAAGAATTTTTATGACCTTCAAAGAATAAAATTCTTCAACGAATTAATGAACAGAAAACTTCATTCTTTTCTTCTTCTGCCGTTGATTACAAAACCAAACTCGCACTACGTTTTTTGATAAGTCTAGTTTTTCTGCAATTGCTGCAATTTTGTCGCTGGATGGGCGAGGTTGCATTGCAAAGTATGCTTCCAGCGACCTTTTTTCTGCCGCACCTATCGATGTACGTTTTCGTTTTTTATCAGCATTTGGTAAAAATGCACTGTCTTTAGACTTCATACGATTGGCTCTTTCTGCCTCGTCTAACCATGCAGATAATACAGGCTTTAAAGCCATCATATTATTGTGACTAAGTGTAAGAGATTCAAATCGACATATAGTGGATTGACTAAGCGATCCTACACCTGGAAGTTTAAGATGAGCAAGGGCGGTACCCACATCTGCTTGCGTTACTCCTAGCTTGATTCTTCTTTGTTTAAACCTTTCAGCAAACCATTCCAGCTCTCTAGGGGTGCACTCTGTTTCTTGACCAACTTGGGCGGCAGCCGCAGCTGCAGCAGCTGCAGCAGCGGCAAATGAATTGTTAAAACTACTAAAATTTGGATTACTAAATGAAGTAGAAAAAGAAGAAGATGACGGTGAAAGCAGATGACTAGTTGAATAATTGTTAGCGTTAGACGTTGGATGGTGGTCGTATGAGCTCTCACTAACGTTCGGCTGAAGGGAAGCTGATATCTGATCTAAAATATCATGAGGATCGTACTGTGTCGGGTCTTGGTTAGTTGAGTGCAAACTGTGTAAAAACGCTGATGGTATCTTTGAGCCACTACTTTGTTTTGGTAGGTACTTGGCCATTGAATCGATCTGTGAAGACAATAGATGGGATTCATCCATGTTGTCGAACATCCCAGAAACCTGAGGGAAAAAATAGCGATTATTAATCATTAATTTCGACGACTTAATCATTATACTAATAAAAAAACAACCAATGATTTAATAACAAATCCATATCAAAATAAACATACATAAGGTTTATTATACGAGAACATGGTCGAGGAATGCTGCATCCTTGTGGGTAAAATCAGAACGAGAGGTTGCACATATTGAGAATAAGAAGCGTTTATATCTACTTTACAAACAGGCTAAGCGTCGTTGCAAATCAATACGAATCTCGTTAATTTTTAATGAAAAAAAAACTTTGAATTGAACGTTTCTACCTAGCGTTTTTCAAATGGAATTGTTTCTATATATCAAATTGAAAAAAAAAAAAAAAAAAAAAAAAAAAAAAAAAAAGAGAAACTCCTCAAAATATAATTTAAAAAGAAAATAAGAAAAATTTTTACATCAAAGAAAAGTTGAAAAAATATTCAGGCAAGCAGCAATTTTTTTTGGAACTAACTTTGCGTATGTTTTCTTCAAAACACTTAGATCAAACACAACATTTTTCAAACTATCGCATATTTTCATATTTTATGAAAAAAATAAATAAATGAAAAATTAACAGTAAATCAAAAAAATTTCCAAAAGGAATGACATTTTGTCAAGAAAGTATTATGTACATATTGTAGATCATTTTAATCTTTTAAAACAAACAGCACAATATATTTTTATTAACGGAGGTGACTTTTTCGATGAGTTCAAGTATAACAAAAAATATTCATAACCACAAATGATTGGAAGAAGTAGAACAACAAAATTAGCAGAAAAATATCGTAATTTCCCATAAAAAGCCAACAAGAACAAATAGGAAAAAAAAAAAAAAATTAATATTAATGCTAAAGAAAATTACCCAAAAAGCTACGTGCAGTACACGAATAATGCTATATTTTTTCTTAAAATCAACAGAAAACAACAAGACACGTGGATTTGTTAAACACAAAAGTTCTGTAAATTCCATATAAAATATTGATGCATCTTTTAGAAAAATGTTGTAAATAATAAAGGAGAACATTTTATAATGGCAAATCAATAAAACATACATAAATCGTCATTTACACTGACCTGTGACGAGAGATTGCCATGAGATATTGTTGCGTTGTGAAGCAGTGACGGTGGACCCCGGGATGCCGCCAACCCACCCAAACTCTTTGATAAAAAGTCTCGCCCTAAATGTTCCGTCGAAAACAAATGCGACATAATATATCCCTTTATCTATAAATAACAACTCTTCCACGTCTTAAACGAAATTTATTTTCTCAAAGATTCTTGTATTTTCCACATTTGTTGATATAGTGTTGACATATACACTGTGTTTCTTTCAACTACGCACGGGTTAAAACATACACCTGCCTTGGTGAACACTCGAGCTTAAACAATCCGATCTATTGCGCATGCGCTCACTCCGCAGATGTTTTTCATTAATGTTGTTTAGCTACAAACCGTCGTCATTATAACTCAATGAAAAATTAAGTTTTTCAAAATAAAAAAAATTATTTATATATAAATCTTGAGAAATTTTTTTAGAGGAATAGCATATAAAAAATAAATTTTGATAAAAAATAACGAATCACCAAAAATGAAAAATAAGGACAATATTGTTTAATATTTTCTATATTCTAAAATATAGCGCCAAAGTATATTCTAGCTAAATAAAAACGGTATTAAAAACAAATAAATATAAACTTTAAGTTTATACCTCATAAAATTTTTAGAAGCATAAATAAAGGATTACAGACGAATTCCTTTTGTAAATTAATTTAAAACTATTTATGATGGAGACATGATGTTTATTTATTGATTGATATAGTGAGCATTTTACCTAGCGAAATAGATAGCTTTAAATTATTAAACAAGAATAAAACTTGATAATTAATGTATAAATAAATATATGATGATTTATAAATATTAATTATATAAACCTATTAAAAGTAATTTTTTTCTTTATTCAGAAAGTCTAAACAGGAAAGACATTGAATAAACACCCATCCGGCAAGAGTATACAGGAAAGACATTGAATATGTCTTTATTCGGAGCATTTCAGATCACTTCAAAAACAAAATAGTAAAAAAAAAAAAAAAAAAAAAAAAAAAAAAAAAAAAAAAAAAAGAGACCAAGGATAAAAATTTCTATATTTTAAAAATCCTAAAAGTAAGAGTTTTTAATTTAAAGACGATTTCAGGTTTTCATAAAAATGCTATCTAGAACCTAGAGTTCATGACAATTATACTTCAGAAATTTAACCCTGAAACTTTACTTTGTGCGGTTTTTGTGATAACCATTGCGTTTTGGAGAATTTGATATCTAGCGGGTAATATCAAACAACTACCCGTGAGTAGTTATTTGAAATAATTACGTTGTTTTTTCTTTCTAAAAAAGAATTACGAATAGAGTCAGCACAGAGCGTGCAAAAATTTATAATCTCAGTCACTAGTCTATGAAGATAATTGAAAATATTCGATTAAAATTAATTTGAAAAAAATTTATATCCTAATTTTTGAAAACAAAAATTCACAATAAAAGGTTTGGAACTAAGATGGAAAACTGTAAAAAGGGTTTGGAACTAACTAGAGAATGTTTTTCAACTCCTTTAATATTGAATGGATGCTAGCGCACCCTTCCGAGAACATGAAAGGAAAGTTGTATGGGAAATAAGATGTATTCAACCACCTGTTAAAGAGAGAGAAATTTTTCTTTTAAGAATACGATCTATTCATTTTATTTTGTTATTGTGATGTCTGAATGGCTTGTTGCTACTAACGTAAAGCATCAATTCACAAAACTTCATCTGACTAATAAATAACGAGAAAAAAAAATCTCTCTCGAAAAAAATAAAAATAATAAAAAAAATTGTATATAATAATAATAAAAGAAGAAGCGCCTTTCAGTTTAAATCGTTCACAATAAAACGCTCGCAGACTTTTTTTTTGTAAAAGTTCTTTTAAAAACAAAAAAAATAATCGGCTCCAGTTAAACAACAATATAGCAAGTTAAAATGAAAACATTTTTTCAAAAATATTTAGTTTTCTAAAAGGCTTTAAACGGAATATGCAGGCGCTCATTCAAAATCCCCTCCTTTCTTTTGCAAAAGATAATTACTAAAAGATTAATCGGGTATTCAAATATACATAATCCCTAAACAAAAACTAGTTAACCAAATAAGAAAAAAAAAAAAAAAAAAAATCAAAATTAAACGTGCTATCTAAAATAAAATTAGTGAAGATAAAAAAATACGTCGAAATATAGAACTAAGAGTATGATTTCTTAATTCTTTACTCTTCAAATTTTTCTCGCCATTACGCACTATCCTTCTCATTTCATATTTACCAAGCGACTAAGGAATCGAAGAAAAAATAATTTAAAATAGGAAAGTTAACATTAAATATGAACGAGGGTTATTGCAATACAACAAAGAGAAAACTGATCTAGCATTTATTTATGCATGCTTCAATCGAAGATTATTAAAAGGAAAAGAAATGATATATCAAATATTAACTAGAATTATCGGGAAATAAAATATTAAAATGTATAAAAAATAAACATTGATATTTTAATTCCTATTTTATTAATTTATGGATTGCTACTCTTATATGTTTCTAAACAAACGAACACTTTCGCGGTAACTGTTATCGCAATCGAGAGATATGACTCGTGCTTATGCATGTTGCAGTATAAACCAAAAGTTGGACATGACAAGTTGCCTTATGTAAACAAAATGTGATAGCCAGCTGCAAGTTTAAGAGTATAGTCCGATTATGATAGGAACAAAAATAAACAAAGAAACTTTTTATACATCCAAGGGGCGTTCATTCAGTAAAGGATTTATTTGCGGGAGCCTTTAGTAAAATAAACTAAGAACTCAAGGCGTGAAGATAAGTTATGCACGTTTTTGTTTTATTTTATAAGAAACCGGTTTATAACAGATCTCATACAAGGCATATGAAATAAGCGCTTTTAAAATACAGCATGTACTGATGATGGAAAATTTAGTAAACCTAAGAAACATTTTTGTCAAAATTTATAAAATCGCCTTTTGATTTTGATTTCAAATAGGGTTTTTGTTCATCTTGTTTTTAACCGAATATCTTTGTTATAAATGTTTTTAGATATTCATTTGAGGTTTATAAAATGTTGAGAAATATTCAAAGCGCGCCATTTTTATTGAAAGGAGAATGGACTCAATGGATTACTTAATCGTCTGTGATATATTTCTTTTTAAAACATATTATCACAAAACAATAAGGTATAAACAATACATCAATAATTCAACACACGCTTTATCTTACCATAAC
>JAUZNK010000008.1:69049-87154 GCA_035046665.1 Euphysa ruthae
GTAATATTGTTCACTTGCAAAGAGTTAACTATTTTTAGTGTATTTTAGACACCTTTTTTTTTTTCCCGACTGCACTCAGTGCGCATGTGCAGCAGACCTCCCATAAGCAGACTGTCTGTAGGCCGAGTTGGAGGTGGGCCAAGATGCCAGTGATTCCTTCAATTAATGAGTGTTTGTTCATAAATCACATAAGTAATGCTGATAAAAATATGGAAACACAATTAAAATTTACAGTAGTTTAGGATATTGCATATTTGACTAAGTTTGCTATGCAAAATATTGGTTCTTATAATGACAATTTAGAATTACAATAAGTTAAAAAAATCCTTTAAATTTAACTTAACCCCTTGCTGACGTTTTTTTTGCACGGTTTTTTAAATATTGGAATTAAGTTTACAAATCTGTTATTATGTTTGTATACCTGTGTGTCCATTAGTCCCTGGAACTCATTTACTTTATTACTCAGGTTGACGAAGAAACTATAGTTTCATCTACTGGTGCGCTATCATTGAAAGAAGTTCCCAAGCGTATGATAGTAATTGGTGCTGGCGTAATAGGTGTGGAACTGGGATCTGTTTGGCAAAGATTGGGTTCACAAGTAACCGCTGTTGAATTTCTTGATCATGTTGGAGGAATGGGTATAGATATGGATACATCAAAACAATTCCAAAGAAGTCTTAAAAGACAAGGGATGAAATTTAAACTTGGACACAAGGTTTTGGGGGCAATGAAGCAGGCGGATGGGAGCTTAAAAGTGACTGTAGAAAAAAATAAAAATAATAAGGTGGAAGAACTTGAATGTGATGTTCTTTTAGTTTGTATTGGACGTCGACCTGTTACAAGTGGTATTGGGTTGGAAGAGGTCGGTGTTCAAAAAGATGATCAAAACAGAATTATTGTTAACAACCGTTTCCAAACTGGAATACCTTCGTAAGTAGACAAATTGTTGATTAATTTTCATAGCCATTCATACGAAATTTTATTGATAAGTTTCACAGTCAAATCAGCATAAATTTTTATTGAATAGATTCCTGAAAAGTCGATGAGGTCATATGAATTATTGGGTTATGTGCCCTGGGTCAAAATGAGGATTTTTCACTTGTTAGCAAGAAATTTTTATTCTGCTAAAATTTTATTGTGATTTAAGAAATTTTATTTAGAAAGATTTATAGCATTTGATGATTTTAAAGAATTTTTTTCGAAATCTAACTATTACCAAAATTACTGCTGGTTCAGCCAAATTCAGGAATAATGCTAATTTTTTTACATTGAATGTTTCTTTTGGGATTTGAAAATATTATCTATGGTTACTTTTAAATTTTGGTTATTTTTAAAATGTTTTTGGTATGGAAATTTTGGCAAGACAATTTTCAAATTTTCTCAAAATCTTTTCATTACTTTTTTTCTTAACCACCTCCCGAAAATTCTTGTTTCCCAACGTGGGCTTTCATATAGTTCTTAAATTTTGTATGAGCTTAATAGACCATCACGGCAAAAATTGTAATTAAGGTTTGAGCTTTAAAATTTAATGAAATGAATTTTACTCAAAAGGTCTGTTTTAGGGATGTCGAGTATCGTAAACAATTTTCACGTGAATCATGCCCGAATTTTCTCATTTTTTGATTTTTTTCTCCAAAATTGCTTTTCAATTATGCTGAAATTTAGGTAATTTTTCATGAAGTCAGATGAATATAAGCAGTTTCTTTTGACACATTTGGCTCACCTTTTAAATTGATAATGTATATTTAGAATTCAATGATTGATGAGATGAGTTTGTTTTTGGGAAATTTTTGGGAAACTATTTAGCATGTCTTGGAAAAAAAATTATTTAAGTCATCCTGGGTAATGTCACCATAAAGTTCTTTTGATAAGTATGTATCCATTGAGTAGCTTATCACTTCTGTCGCTAATATGGGACACAGTGAATTATCTTTCTAGGTCATTAGAAGATGAGAAGGCTTTGTTTGTCTCTTGTAGTTTTAAGATAAATTTAGAACAAAAAAATATGAACATGTTGCATTTAACTAAAGAATGTCCTGGTATCCATTAGTCACAGAGCTTGTTAAGTTAAAATAATGTGTCAAAAAAATGGCCCATTATCCTGCCTCTTAAATAGTTTTTCTCAAGTTATCTTCTGCTTCTGTCTAAATTTTGCATTATATTAGAGAATGATATTTCTGATAAATTTTTCATGTTAGTTATTTAAGAGAAATAACTATTTAAGCATAGTAGTCAGCTTGATGTTTTCATTTTCACCTGACATTTCCAAACATACCCAAAATTATTAATTTTTTGCTTTTTCTAAAACTTTCTTTGATTCTGCTGCATTTCTATGTATTGTTGCGAAAATATTATTATTTCTGATAATTGGGAACGTTTGAAAGTTCAAAGATGTTTTTGGTAATTTGGTATTACGTGCTTATTAAAATAAATTTAAAAGAATTGATTATATGAAAATTTATTAGAACTGATTACTTATAAATTTTTAAGAACCGGTTGTGTCAGTTTACTGTTTTTCATTTGTCTTCATGATTATCCTAATGTAGTTTTTTCCTTATATGAACATCTCTCTGCCTCTTTCTTTGTTTCTCTTCTTTTTCTATATTCTTTTCATTATAATTGCTAATTTGATATGCAAAAAAGGAAGATTTTGTATCTTAACATACCAAATTGTTACTTTTTTGTTTTAGAATATATGCTATTGGTGACGTGATACATGGGCCAATGTTGGCACATAAAGCGGAGGATGAAGGTGAGTGTAATGTGTCATTATGTGACCTAGTTATTGATGTCTGGTAGATTTATAAATTAATTTACTTTACTATAACAATTTATGAGCATTCGCCATAGGTTTCTAATTTTTCTCAATCAAGAAATTGGTAATATGGGTCTTAAACACTGTGTTTTTAAAAATAACACCTTGAAATGTAACTGCAAGACTATCATAACTTTTTGTTTAGAATTATTTTTAACTATTTGGAAAAGGTGAGTAAAACAGAAGAACAAATTAAATAACGTTCAAATTTCACAGCTCTTTTGCATTTAATGAAAGTAATTTTACTTTTATGAATATCTGAAAATTTAAACCAGTTTAAAAATATGACAAAATTTTAGCATGGGAGTTTGAGTTGGTGAAAAATTGTTATGGACATCAGGAATAATAATCTTCGTGGGATAATTTAATGTCTATGGAAAACCTTTTTTAAATTTTAATTGATACCACGTTATCCTAGAAGAATAAAAATTCAATTTAAAGATACAGAGATAAACTTCTTTAAATGAAAAGAATTTTGTGCCCAGCCAAGTTGAGGATCCAAAAAGATTTTTATAACACAAATTTCGTCACAAGTAATGCTGTCCTTTAATCAGCACTTGTAACAAAATCTATGAATTCACCAATGTTTGTCCGTTTGCTAATTTTTCTCCAAAACCGTTCTTTATTTTTTTCTGAATAATTGTGTGAAGTTTTATGATCAGAAGTGAAATCGAGTGAAAGATTTATTTCTTGGAAAAAAATTATCGTTTTTTGGTACTAGACCAAAATATACCCAAATTTTTGACCTCAAATCAACATTATCTTGAAATCCGTTCATTAGCATTTTTTGAAATTTTTCATGAAATTAATGGACTGTTTGGGGAATCTTTTGCCCAACACAGTTTGACCACTTGTCGAAAATTCTCATTTGGGGCCCAGACTGAATTTATGACCCGAAAAGGAAAAAGGTGTTTTTAGGCTTTTTCGCTAAAATTGTATATATTATTTCTAATAGATTGGGCGTGTTTGCCATTTTGAAAATATTATTGGACCCGCTTCCCAGGTTCATTTTAGTTTTGTATGAAGCTGTAACTCCATTTGCATAAAAATTTGTTTTTGAAAACAAATTTAAAATTTTTGGTACTGTGCTCGAATAAACCCAAATATGGTAAATTTAGGCTATCAAAAAAGATTTTAATTTTCTACAACATCTTTTATTTTTTTCTTTTTTAAACTTTGCACGAAGTCGGGGTAAACATTCACGCTGTTTTATGACGACTTGTCAAATTCTCGTTATTGGTACCCTTCATATGTTTCGATTATGCTTATTTTTAGTATGATATTTTAAGCATGGAAAATTTCAGACGTTACCTAAAATCACTGGCTTATTTGACAGGGTTTTCTATTCAGAGGGAGGGGGAAAGGAGTCAAAGGCAAACCTTGATTTTGTTTTTCCTCCCCACCTTGGATCATATTTCCCCTTCCCTCTTTTTGTGAAAAAAATAAAAATTCCCACCACAGACACCCAAAACCTTGTATGACGGTGGTCTGAATGAAAAATAAAGCATGCATTAACTTATTCTACCTCTTATGATCTCTTCTTGAAAGCATGTAGTGGCATAAAATAAGTGTTTTAACTTTTTTACGTCAAAACTTTTTGCACAAGAAATATCTATTACCATTTAAAAGTGCTTTGATAAATTTGTTGTTAAATGAGATATCAGATAAAATAACTTGAGTTATTTTAGAAATGTTTTAAAAGTCTGTTGGGACTGCACTCAAAGTATTTTAGTATTAAATAGGTCCAATAAACCAAAACGCAACACAAAATTATGTAGTTAGTTAACCATGATTTCCTAGTCAACAGAGTCCTTTGATTTTTAAAAATTATATGAATTTATAAAATTTGTGATAATCTCATTTTTTAAAGGTATTATTACAGTAGAAGGGATTTGTGGAAGTGCTGTTCATATTGACTATAATTGTATTCCATCTGTTATCTATACCCATCCTGTAAGTACCTCGATCATTTTAAATATGTTAGATGTTAAAGTGCTATTAACATTTTTTATATATACCAATATCATAACATTCAAATTTAACCAGGGAAAACATGGGGCTCATTATAGGATGTACTCTATGCCCATAAAGTCTTTTCTTATGGGCAGTGAACTTATGACGGGTTGCTCATCTTCATTTTTATTGCTTTAATGGTGGACCCTTGTTAACACTTTAAAATTTTGACAAAATCTAAGCTTTCATCTTTTTGGACACTAGGAATTCAGTACTGTTTGTTTGTTAAGTTATAATTTTTCTCTGAAAATTATGTTCTGGTTAGGCCATAATTTTTCATAAGGTAGAAAGTATTATTTCCGAATATAGAATTTAGAAAGTTCGATTATTTCTGAATATTTAGGTAAATCAACCATTTTGATAATGAAACATAGCATTTTATGATTTTATTGTGAATAGGTAGTTGTAATGATACTATATTGTTGTGTTTTGTCAGGAATTATGATTTCTGAATATTTTGACATGTTTGTTATTTTAATAATGTTGTTATTCTTATGATATGAGACTAAAATGGGAGTAATTTTTGATTGATTTAAAATCACGTCATTTATCTTTACTTTTGTCTTTAAATATTTTAGTGTTTTGTAGGGATAAACTTGCTACTGGCATTTGGAATTTATAATTTTAGTTAATGAAATTTTATTTTCTTTAAGGAAGTTGCTTGGGTTGGGAAGAACGAAGAAGATCTAAAATCTGAGGTTGGTGAATTTCTCTGATTAATATTAGTATAACGCGACTGGTGATGGCTGTTGATTATTATTGACATTTCATTATAGATACAGGAAACCTTTGGCTTTGATTTTCATCTCATGCTAGATTGAAGGGATCAAATTTTTATTCTTAAATTTGTTTATTTGAAACACATAAGTATTATCATCCATCATTTAAAACTAATCATTCATTCATTGGGAACAATGGTTCTCAGGTTGTCAACAACTGAAAATTTTGCCTGTGAAAAATTAATAATTAATAATCTCAATCACTTGGGTTAAGCCCCAAATCTTGGTACTTATTTACCAACATAGTTGTTAAGAGTATTGGTTGGCACTACGGAAACTGAGTCCAGTTTTTTAATACTATATAAACTGGTGATTGGGCAGTCTTATCGCAAGTAATTGGTCCTACAAAAAAGTATTACCAGCATTTTTTAGCAGAGTGACATCCAGATCGTTTTTGATACTGGGCGACTGTTATAAACGCCCAAGAATATTCACTTACTGTTTTAGATCATCACCTAATTATATATATATCCTTTTTGATATTAAATGGAATATCAAAAAAAAAATGATTCTGAAAGTTTCTTTTAAAGGGCTGTAAGTGTAGCCACTATGATTTTAGTATCAATGCTGGAGAGCGAAGAAATGATAAGCCCATGGTTTCTCCAATATACTTACTGGATATTAAAAATTACACACTTCGATATTTTTTTGGAGCTTGGAAATTTTTAAATAAAGTGATCTGTGTTAAGGTGCCTTCAAAGAAAGATATTCGAAAAAAACTCAAACACAAAATTAAAGAGTATGATTTTTTCCCTAAATTTGAAAGATTTTCTACGTTTAATTATTTTGAGTATGTAGAGTAAAGCCTAACAAATAAATGAGTTATATATAAGATTATTTAAGTTTAGATATTTTGGTTTAATTTTTCCTGATCATGAGAAAATGGTTTTTTAGTAAAAAATGATTTTTGAATACTTAGTGGAAATTTTGCAAAAAGTTTTATCCGCAGAGGAATTCAACTGGATGAAATTTAAGGATCAGCTAAATATAAAGGGCAGGTTTCAATCATTTTTGGTTTTTTCTCCATAGAGAATGTCATCATAATTAGTATATATGTGTATTGCTCTTACTTTTGTTTTGGTAATATTAGGTATAAATTTAAGCTACCAAATGCTAACAGAAATAAAAGACCAGAGATATCAAAAATTTCAAAAAAACAGTACATGAAAAATAATTATTAGAAATGATCCTGGAATTTTGGGAGTCAGTGAGATAGATGTAAAAACGACCTAGAAAAGTTGATGTGAAAACATGTTATTAGAATATTAGTGAGATGGGAATAATTTGTCAGCATTTGAATCAACCACTTTATCAATATTGTTAGTGCAGACTATGTCAGCTACTTTGCGCATACCAACCATAGTCAAAGTACACTTAGCAGCAAATTTTCTGGTTTTTTTTTCTCATAATTGACTATTGATTCACACATTATGAATATTAGTGAAATGGGAATGATTTGTCACCATTTGAACCAACCACTTTACAATATTGTTTGCTCAAACTATGTCAGCTACTTTTCGCACACCAACCATAGTCAAAGTACACTTAGCAGCAAATTTTCTGGTTTTTTTTTCTCATAATTGGCTATTGATTCACACATTATGAATATTAGTGAAATGGGAATGATTTGTCACCATTTGAACCAACCACTTTACAATATTGTTTGCTCAAACTATGTCAGCTACTTTTCGCACACCAACCATAGTGAAAATACACTTAGCAACAAATTTTTTGGTAACTTTTTTTTTCCAATAGATGACTATTTACTCACACGTTCTGAAATCGTTGAAGTAATTATCTTATGAACCATTCTAATTCTTTGTTATTTATGTTGTGTTATGGTGATTTTGCCAGAAGGTTGCTGTCTGGTTGTGTCAAATGGTTTTAGTAGATTGATAAATATAGCACAAAACATCATTCCTTTCAACACTTGAATTTCAATCTGCACCCTAATTTTTGCAATAATATTTTCCTTAAAACAGTTACGCTGATAAAATAAGCACAAGATACTGGGTTCAATTGAGTTCACTGGCAATTGGCCTATAATACTTCTCCATTATTGGCAGGAGATTTATTCTAAATTTTTACGCATAGGTTCTTACATTGGCTGTTTTGAAAATCTGGTGTCACATGATATTGTGTATTACTATAAATATTAAACACAATATAAATGTAAATATAAATATAAAGTTTTTATTAAAAGCTTTTCATCATAAGCTTATTGTTTTTTAAATTATTTGCTGAATTTGATTCAATTCGTTTTTTTATTATAAGGGTACCCCATATAAAGTTGGAAAATTTCCTTTGCTTGCTAACAGTCGTGCAAAAACAAATAATGACACAGAGGGATTTGTTAAAGTCTTCAGTCACAAAGAGACTGACAGAATTCTCGGTGTGTGCATTATGGCTAGCTGTGCTGGTGAACTAATTAACGAAGCAGTTCTTGCTATGGAGTATGGTGCAGCAGCAGAAGATGTTGCACGTGTTTGTCATGCACATCCAGTAAGTTAAACTTTATTTTTCACACAAATAGCTTGTATATTCAGTCATTTTGAATTTTTAAACTAATTGTGTATGTTATGCAAAGATTTTAAGTTGAAAATTTTGTGTCACATGCACATGTCATGCATATCCAGTAAGTAAGTAAGCTTTTTCTATTGCTTGTACAACAATAAGTGTATATTTTAGCGTTTTTATGTCATACTAATCCATGTGTTAAATGAAATCATTGAGGGGACCTCACCATCAAGAATGGATATAATAATCAAGTATAGTTGTGTTAATCACCAAATGTGTCTATATTAATCATTTAATATGTGATTAATCGCTGTGTGAAATGAACGTTTTATATAGTATCTCTGACTAAGTTATTTTAAAAAATACTGAAATTCCTGTTCCAATTGATTTGTCAATTCATAAAAACTTTAACATTAAAACTATTTCCATTAAAGAGAGATTTGATAAAATTAGAACTTGAAATACGCTCACTACAATCAGCATGAATAAAGAAAGCATTTGATGTAAAAAATATTGGGGATGTATTTGGAATTTATAATTAAAATTATGGGTGAAATGCTAGAAGTACAATGCTATGGTAATGAAATCAAACACTTATTACCAAAAAAAGGTGATTTTTAGTGGATTTTAACGTCAAATGATGTTTTTTTTTTTTTCTCATTAACTTCTTTTATAAAGTTTATGAAAAATTTGCCAATGGATATCTTTTTAAAAGTAAACTTTGAATGGAAAATAATCTCATCCAGATAGTAATCAGTTTGTGTTTATATAATATAATATTATAGGAGTTTTATTATATCGTTTCATCTTGATCAATTACTGCCATATTTTACAAGTAGATGATATTTTTAGTATCATATTTATAAAATCAAAGCAGTGCATTCAAATTAAATTAAATTCAATTGTAGACAATCATCATTTTGTTTTTTCATCATTCCACTGAGTTATGGATTTGTTTAAGTTAGATAACAAACGATATTGAGAAATTATATATAAATGAGTTAAAGTATAACCCTGTACTCAATGATATTAATTGCACCAAACAATGCTATATATAGTATTTTGACTTAGTAGTGACAATATCAAACTAACCGTTATAGAACAAGACACCAACTGAAACATGAGAGTCTTTAATTATGTAAAAAATTTAAAATCTATTCTTATTTCTGTACAGATTTACTGTTAATAACCATCATATTAAACCCTTAACATACGCTTGACATGTAAATACAAAACAAGCATTAAAATAAAATAGAAAGGAATTTCCCCAGATTTGGGAGTCGAACTCGTAACCTTTAGATCCGTAGTTTCACACCTTGCCAACTGAGCCATACCTTGTTGATCGAAATTTTGTTTTTAAGTTTTATTATTTGCAGATTTGCCCAATTTTTAAAAAGATCAATCATAAACGAACCAACCTATGAAAATACAGATTTTTTAGCGTATTATATAATAGATTCGGCTCAGTGGAAAGTTACACTCTGAAATCCAAGATCCATGTGCATAGTAAAATGTTAGGTAATGATAGTACTGCCTATCACTCCTTTAAGAAAGAAAAAGGTGGTTGCCACATGATAATTGTCTTTATTTCACACCATTACAGCATGATTGTATACAGCATTTAAAGCTATACAAACAATAATTGATCTCTTGATTTTCAGCTTTTGACTTTTGAACCATAAATTCCATGTACAAGAGCTTATTATAAGAGTAAACTGGAGTGGTTAAGGCTTGCATTGGCTTTTCAATTCCGATTTCATTTCTTCACTTCTAATGCTCTTCCACGTTTCTTGCTTCTATAATTGTTCCCTTACTTTCTCGATTTCATTATTGTTGACTTTCTTCTGCTCTCCTTTTCTGAGACCAGTCAGTTTCAAGTGCTTATCATGCACACCCAGAAACTCGCAATTTTTAAATTTTACCCATATGTCATGTGCATCTTTTATGTGACGTGCGTATGGCTACTCTTTATGCTACATTATGCCTCCCTAATTCTTTAAATTAGACTTTATGTTACACAAGTAGGTACACAATTTTTTTTTTTTTTAATTATAAGAATATTCAGCAAAACTTATCAGGTTTGCAAGTTTGTATGAATTGTGCTTGTAACATTTTACTAGCAAGTTTTATAGCATTTTGGGTTTGAACTTTTAGACCAAACTTTAACATGATCATCACCTTGTGATATTCTCTCTATAGCACATTTTAAATATTTCATATTTTCCTGCTTAAACATATCTGAAAAAATGGTAAATAGTAGTGTTGTTTTTAGCCATAGTAGATATGTTATCAATTATCATTTTATTGATAACACTTTTGACCTTGTTATCGTTTATTTCGTCCAACGGTGCAAGAGCATCAACAGAAACAACTGGAATCATCACTTGGCCATCATCTTTACCACAATGTATCTGGTGACCAGCTTTATATTTCTTTACTTAAAATCCTTTGCTTGACGTACAAACAACAAGGTTTTCATTTTCGTCTTCCTGCTTGCACTCTCTGAAGTAATTCGAACTTTCTTTTCGCACCTAAATTTTATTATTAAGAAAAATACTTTGTTTAAGCAATTTCTCAAAAGCTTTTACCTGCTCTCGTTTTGGTAATTTCAATGCTTTTATCACTTCTGGTTCTTCTTTATACTTAAGTTTCGTATGCCTAGTTAAAGCAGAATGAGTCTACCTTACAATAAGAGCAAGGCCTGCTTATTTTCTTTTTTCCTTTTTTACAAGAACAGTGGTATCAGTAATTGCTCTCGGTTCATCTAAAGAAGAAGTGTCAGTATCAACTACTTCAAGGGAATCTCCTAACACGATGGCTGAATCATTCTCAATACTTCAAACATATCTTTTCGCAAAGGGGTTGAAACTTTAAATCTTGATACAGGCGACTGACTATAAGGGAAATCACACCTCAAAATTAATAATCATATAGACAATATTCCGCTTTCATCTCATCTGCCATTTGTTTACAATAGACAGGAACGAGAGAAGCTATCATCTGTTATTTGTACAAAAATTTTTGTTCCATGGAAATCACTCCTCACAAATTGACTAATACTAAACGGTTCATACCAATAAATCAGCCAGTAATTAAAGGAATCATGCCAAAATAATTTTTTAGAAATCCAAAGGCAAAGTTCAAATTTAAAATTTTGGGATGAAATGGCAATTACAATAAAAATTCATAATCTTTTAACCATTTTACCTTTTATACTTCAAATATGAAAAACTAAAACTAATGTTAGAATTATTATTAACATCTCTCATACCTTGATCTTTGCTTCTGGGACTAGACCCGGTTTGTGTTTATTAGTAAGATCAAAAAATAATTATTTTTACATTCAGTTACAATATTTCACTAAATATCAGCAAATAACAGGGTTGTTAGGCCTCTCAGTACATTTCAACAAGGTTGGGTGCCAAGCTAATTGTTAGGAATTATTGATTTTGTAAAATTTTCTACTTTTCTTTATATTATTCTTCTTGGCTATGCCAAGTTATCTACCCAGTAGAATTATCCGTAGTATGACACTTCTGAATGAAAACAAACACAAAATACAAATCTTTATCTGAAAGATACACTTATGAAAGACAGTCCAGGGAGCATGCAAACATCTTCATCAGAATCAGTTCAATCAGAATCAAATCAGTTTGAAAACAAGATTTAAAATTATTTATTATCGAGACTGTAGATGTAACAATTTCTATTTCCTAAAAGATGTATATTTTCACAAAATTAACATTAAATGTAACATTGACAAAGCAAAACAAAAATTCGTCATGAAATGGAATAAGGCGTTCCAATGCACTAACAACATTAATGACAACTATTTCAGGAAGGGAGTGGGATGTTGCACACAAATTTGTATTACAGGTTCGATAAATATTCTTGGCATAATTTAAATTTGATATATAGTATAGTACTTTTAGTACGCTGTTTGAACTCAAATAAAAATACCTTTTTTGCTATAAACGATATTTCAATATCATCACATCCAGAATTAAAATCTTCTAAAGATCATAGATACAAGTAAATCAGCGAAAAGCAAACAAAGATATTCGCTGAGTGATAATAAAGAATATTAAAATAATTGTCACATTTTGAAAGATGTCATTGAAACAAACCAAACTTTTAAGAAATCGAAACCTTTGAGCTTCACTTTCTCATAAAACAAAGAGTTTCAACTGCAAATTTGAATTTCTTTACATAATACATTAAAGTGCCTCAAATTCCTACTCCTACTTAGCTATTTTATAAACATATTCTTCTTTTTAATTTCTAGAATTCTTAAATTATTATTTTTGTTATTTAACTCAATACAGTGGGGAGTGCTTTAAGAACTAGAAAATATTTTTATAGATGCCAATAAGAAAATAATTATATTAAATTATTAAATTAGCATATTTATTTTACATATTCCAAACTTTCACTTTAATCTACAAGGTAGTATAAATATTCACCTGATGTCCATTTCATCAGGATTATCCCTATATTCATACTCTGAATTATCTAAGTCTAATTTAATTAGTTGCAATTCTGAATGCTAAAAATATCCCCACCAGACCAACTACTACTTTTATAGTAAATATTATTACGTGATGATATACTGTGAATTAAACCCAAGGGTCTGCACTGCAAAGTAAATTATCAGAAAACTATAAATTAACCAAAAAAGTAAAAAGTGAATGTTGTAAATTACACATACATTACATACATACATACATACATACATGCATACATGCATACATACATTATCGCTGAACACGCCTATGTAGTTAGTTTGTCGAAAATACGCAAAGAAGTAGGTGTATTTTACTCTCTAAAATAAATAGTTCTAATTTCCTTCTCTTATTAACCCCAAAGAAACACTGTTTTTACCCTTTTTCTCTCACTTTTTTTTTAGTGGAATTTACATATCCCGTGAAATATATTTAATGTTATTCTGAAACACCAACATGGTTCACAATTACATAACAACAATCATTTTGATTTTACAAAAATAAAATAAATACGTTTTATACAGCCATTTGTTTTTGATTTGCTTTTTGACTTTTATTAGCATTTTTCTTGATATTAAATAACTAAATGGTAAATGATAAAAGGAACAGAAAACGAAAATTTCATGGAAATAGATTTGCACAAGTTCAACAAAGTGAGGAAAGCGTAACTATGTATACCGCAACCACAGCAACGTCACCAATTGATCCAGATGTTTTTGGTTCGTTGTCTTCGAAGAAGATAAAATATCTGCAACAAATGAGTACAAGATTGGTGATAAAAATGACTATTTTATGCTGGTTAATTTTAAGAGTACATTATGAGTTGATCAACTTAATCAGCAGTTGCCCTGAGTGTGTCAGTGGGGGTTTTGTGCATACAGACTCTGGCCGAAAAACGCATGGGCTCTGCACATAAATTGCATCAATTGTACAAAATGTAGCTGGACGTACTCATTTTTACATCCAATAAATTTTCTTAAACTGTAACAGATTTTGATAATATTAATCACAGAAGCAGGAAAAGGTAAAAACTTACTGAAAAAGTAATAAACATCATGCGGAATTTTTTCTGTATGGAAATTTGTGAAAATATCAATAACGTCTATCAAATGAAAATGTATATCCAATCTATCTTGTTTCGTTGTAGCGATTTCCTGACTATAAAACAACATATCTTATGCCCTGATGGAGCCGGTAGCTGGTGTAAGTGAAAAAGCGATCAAACGACAGGAAAAAATACTTATAAAGACCAATACTTATAAAAACCCATCTTCACAATCCAATTTTTTTCATCTTCAAATTGATAATGCTTTTAAAAATTTTTTTGGAAATCTTTCATCCAATCTTTCAAATCTCCTTCCAAGAACATCAAATATTTATAGTCAAACAGCCCTAAATTTTTATGGCTAAATGAAAATTTTGATGGAATTTGAATTCTCAAGGGTCACTGAGGATGCAATTAAAAACAATGATTTAGAATTAAATAAGTCACCAGGGTTTGATGAAATATCATCTGTGTTGTTTAAGGATGAATGTGTTTCTATTTTGAGACCTACCACTCACGCAAATAATAAATTTTTCTATCAGGACCATCTTTAAAATAGGGAGCAAGACTGAACCGAAAAACTACAGGGCCATATCGTTATTAATAGTTGCATCCAAGATTTTTGAAAAAGTTATTGAAGGTCAAACTAGAGAATTCGTTGAAAAGGAGAACATTATGTTTAAATTGAAATCTGGATTTCGAAATGGTTTTTCAACATACACATGCTTGTCATATCTTCATCACAGAATTACGTTAGGCTTTGAAAGGGGATGTCACATTGGAATGATCCTTATAGATCTCCAAAAGGCCTTTGATACAATAGATATCAATATTTTGCTTGAAAAACTGAAATCCATGCGTTTTTCGGAGAATCTAGTTTTCTGCTTCAAGTTTTATCTCTCAAATAGCAAATTTAGGGTGAAAGTTGATAAAGATTTATCTGATGAAGTGTTAATGAAATGTGGTGTCCCTCAGGGGTCAATTTTAGGACCTCTTTTGTTTTTGCTATATGTGAACAACATGGTGCAAGCACTAGACTGTGAATTACTTCTTTACGCAGATGATAATTCTTGTTTTATTTCCCAACACAAGGATGTAAAAGAAATAGAAAAAATTCTAAACAGAAATTTTTCCACCCTTTTTGAGTGGTTTGTCGATGAAAACTAAGTGTGCACTTTGGAGAAGAAAAAAAGCAAGTGTATCCTCTTTTCATTTAAAATGAAAACTAAAAATGCAGATTCCTTGAATATAATTTATAGAGGCACATCCATTAAACAATATACCTCAATAAAATATCTGGGATGCTTATCAGATCAAAGCCTGAGTGGAGAGACGATGAGTCGCTATGTTTTAAACGAAATTAATTCCAAACTTAGATTTTGATATAGAAAACAATCTTCTTGACAATTATTTCTGCACCTCTGCAAAGCAACATTGACCGCAAATTTGGTCTTTGTTATGAATTTGAAGTGAAGTGTTCATCATGTGATTGGAGTTACAAATTTAAAACTTCAGCTAAAGTATCAGAAAAACGTAATGTTGCTGGCTTTTACTCATACTCCATTAATGTTCAAACTCATGTCATTTGGGAAATGGTATGAATCATTGAAGAAATTCTCAACGATGATGAACATGCTATTACTGCCTATGACCTATAATAAAATAAATTACCGGTTATACGATGTTTATTTTGAAACCGCAAGAGAGAGCCAACAGAGAGCAGCATTGGAGTCACGTGCAATATTAAAACCTGATATGGAGGCCGATGACGTGATTGATTGTCAGGTGATGGTAACGCAGAGGCTATGAATCATTAAATGTAGTCACTGTTATATCAAAAGAAAATGGGAAATGTATCAACATAGCAGTATTTTCGAAATTTTGTAATGGCTGCATCTTTTGGAAGAATAGAAAAAGGACCCACCGTATAACGACTGGTACACTAATCATGAGTGTCAAGCAAATCATTCAAAATCATTTGGTGCGATAGAACGGACAGGTGCATTCAAAATATTTGCACGTTCCGTTTTGTTAAATAAACTAAGATATACTTCGTGCATTGGAGGTCGAGACACTTCTTAATTTTCTGAAGTTATTGTTTCAAAACTATGTGGTGAAACTAAAATAAATAAATTTGAGTGCTGTCTAATAGAAAAGGTTTTTCAGAAAAAGGAAGACTCACAGATAAATCCATTAACACCCTTCAGAATAATTATGGTATGGCTATTACCCAGAAACATGAAAATATTTATTTTTTATCAAATGAAAAAGTGTGTCTGGACAGTTTTATATCATATCAGTGATATTTTTGATGAGGACGAACGTCAAAAGTTTTGCCCAAGATATACTAGTAGTTGGTGTCTTTGGCAAAAAGATAAAATAACCAAAAAAAAATTTCACCTACTAACCAATCAAAATCCTACTCACGCCAATATTTCAAGATCTCTCCAACGAATAACCACTTCAAAAGTGCCTACATGGCTAAACACAAAATGCAAAAAAGTCTTTGAACGGAGTTATATGGAAGTAGTGCCCTAAAGATATCTATGTAGGAAAGGGAATTGTTGAAATTGGTTTCAACTCTGCAGTAGTCAGCTTTAATGAAGGTTGTTTTGAGCTACTTGTTGTGTTTAAAAAGCTTTGTCTTAATGTAGGTTACTTTACTGTTGATGGATTGATAGCGCGAGATCAAAATCGAATATTGGCGATTCAGCAAAAATCAAGTAAAGCAGGTTTGAATCGTAGATAAAACTTAGAAAATTAAAAAAGGGTACGTGGATATAGAACGTGAGGAGTAGCCAGTTGAAGCTTATTAAAAGGATCTTTTTAAATGATTATTTTAGAGATGGTCTTATTTTTTGGTAATATTTAAACTTTAAACGGGTATTCTGTAATTTCACTTTTCAGAGGTTTTTTTTTCATTCCAAACTCATTATCTGTGCTTTAAATGGTCCACTCAATTTGAAATTTTCAAGAGTGTTTCTTTGGCCTTTCCTAGAGGTCTTGACCCTTTAAAAGTAATATAATTTATAACCCAGTGTGTTTTATGAGTTTAAAATATTTCAATATTTTTAAATTTCCGATTAAAGTATCGTCATGAAAAATTTTTTTTTATCAGAAATGTGGTTTAGGACATTAACAATAATATTCTTGTTAAGTATGAGCAATTTTAATTTGTAATTCAAAATATTTTTTGAGAAATCATGTTTTGAAATTTTGCGATATTTGACGGTAATTTTAAAATTAAGTAAGGCAAGAAGTTGAAATTTTTTTTGTACTTCTTACTTAAACTATAGTTATGTATAATAGAGAAAAAATATAAAAATATGCCATTATTTTAGATTTTGATTTTAAGTGTGTTCTTCTGCCTTAAGGTAATTAAATTCCTTAAATAGGCTGTATATTTATCAAGAAATACAAATAAATATTTACACACCTACCCTTAGGTTTGAGCTTAAGTTGGAGTCTCAGTTATTTTTCCAAACTAGAAATGTATTAAGTTTTTCAATATAATAGTTATTTACATTTATTTTAGACGATATCTGAAGCTCTCCGTGAAGCATGCTTATCTGCCTATTGTGGAAAGGCCATCAATAATCTGTGATGTCTTTCATATCGGTTTATCAGTATATTCTTTAATTAGTCTCAAATTTGTAAATTTTAATTAATAACAGTGAAAATGCATGTCTATATACAAATATTTGTTTTTAATTCACAAAACGCTGTTTTAGCTTAACAGCATAATTAGCATCATTCTACGTGCTACAAATAGGTAGGTACCTTGACCTACACTTAAGTTAAAACGATAATTTCAATAAAATGTAAAAAATGACATTAGCAAGATCATTATTAATTATCAAATAATTCCATCACTTAATGAAAAAGCTGTATCGTCGGTATCAATTAATTATTCTACTGTAAGAAACATATTATGGAGTTATAAACCTTAATCTATCGTGTACACAACTTGATCGTTAGAAAAAAGGGCAGACAGTTTAATCTAGCATTGCA
This sequence comes from Euphysa ruthae, assembly GCA_035046665.1. Classification (NCBI taxonomy): domain Eukaryota; kingdom Metazoa; phylum Cnidaria; class Hydrozoa; order Anthoathecata; family Corymorphidae; genus Euphysa; species Euphysa ruthae. Next base: position 86,732 of record JAUZNK010000008.1, read on the forward strand.
AAAATCAGACGACAAAACGAACCAACTCGAATATCAACGGGATAAAAAGCGTTCGTTCTTCTTCTGCATGTGTGAAACTAAATATTGGTTGATGTGAAGTGAAACTAAATTTTGGTAGAACACCTACCTTTTTGGATTTATATATGTATGTATTCTATCATATTGTAATGCAGTAGTGTATCGCAAGGCTTGTCTGACGGTACAGGACGAGTGGGAAAAATAACAAAATGAAAGTCGCTCGTCCGACAATGAATTCTTTATTACAGCTTAGTAAAAATAAAGATAGAATATAATTTTTATACCTTTAGCTAATTTTTCTCTTTAGTTACAAATTTTATTATTACTACTTCTATTGCGAAACAGAGAGCATTTAACAATAGATCACTTTCAACGAATAAATTGGTTTAATGTAAACGACAGATT
>JAUZNK010000008.1:87254-103653 GCA_035046665.1 Euphysa ruthae
AATACAGACCCAATACTCATAACTTACAGCTTGATTAAGATAAGCATTTCCACTTAAAAACTGATCTGTAAATTTTTGTTATAGCGACGGTTATATCCGTCGAACGCATATTATGGTCTTGCGGCTCTGACGGATATATCCGTCGAACGCAGTTAAGGGGTTAAGGTCATGATTATAGAAGAGTGACAATGAATTTTCTTGAAATTTGTTTGTTAACTTTTTTTTAGAGTTTGCATGAATTTAAAGGATCATAGGAGGGATTTTCTAACTCATATGGCCTCCTGGTAAAAAATTCTCGTTCATGGGCAGGGCATTGGCCCAATTTATGTTTTTTTTTTCTCCAAAATTACACTCTGATAATGCTGAAATTATTGAATTATATTAAGCAATATTATTTTTAATAAATTAGGTTTGTTACTCATTTTGAAAATGTCTTTAGGCCCAAAATTTTTCTCATAATCTGGCTATTAATTTTTTTTTTTAATTTGAATGGAGTTAAAGGATTCTAGAAGACATATTTCACCTCATACGGCCACCTGTAATCAATTTTGTTTGAACCCAGGCCTTAAAACATAATAAATTTGGTCAAGAAATGCCATTTTTTGTATTTTTCAAGAAATTATTTTCTGATGCTGCTAAAATTTGGCTTGGTGTTTAAATAGACTATTTATAATTAGTTTTGCATTTTGGTCATTTTAAAAATGTTGAGTCCAGTCTCCACGACCAGAAACATGGTGATTTTTGGCCTGAAAATTTCTTGAACTTATATCGAAATCTGTTCATTGCTTCTTTTTTTTTTTAAATGTGCTAATAAATAAATTAGATTTTAATGTAAATGGTGACATTTTTTACAATTTTAGAAAACATTATTGGTTCTTATTTATAGCCCTCTAATTCATCTAATGATAAAATCTTTCAGACCTTGTTTATATGCTTCATCAATTATGTGTTTGTTTTCTTCATTATAAAGGTATAAGTTACCATTTTGTTTAAAACTTCTTGATTTTTCAGAAAATAGTTTGTCCCTGCGTCAGTTCATTAGTACTTTTTTGTTTTTTGTTTTGTTTTTTACTGTTCCTGTAAAGATTTTCTTTACAAGCATGATTTATTAATTAAAGATTTAATATGGTTAAAAAAGCTTCAACGTTTGCATTTGCTGGTGAGATTTCGCAATAAACTTAAATGTTTGAGTAAAAAAAAACCTGGTTTAGTCCATTTTGTTCCACTGCATAACAGTACTGGGAAAGAATAATGGTAAATTCTCATATAATGTTGGTTTCACAATAAGTTTTTTTCTTTCATTTTTAGAATGTATGGTTTCTTTCAAATTGTGTTTTATTTTGGATACATGGCATTATTTAGCATTGCACTTGGAATAATGTGTGGTAAGTGTTATTGTTCATTATTATTAATATGTAGCACACAGACATAAATAAATCATAGAGGTCAATATATTTCAGTGATAGTTTGAGTTAGAAATTTCTGAAGGTGTTTATTCACTAAAAATTTTTACCTGTAAAATATTTTTATTTACATCTGAATTTTATCTTTGTGGAGTCTTTTCAAATTAAAAGACAAGATGAGTGGTTTGTGTCAAAAAAATAATAAATTTTCTGTGTTTTTTTTCTAATGTTCAATTTAAAAAGAAAACAAATGTATTTTTGACATGTATATTACCACTTTCTGATTTAGAATATACTAAGGAATCCTGTGCATTTGATCTCATTTTTTCAATTCATCCATAGAAGACATTAAATAATGGCCTGTCTATGTTAATTTAGATATACAAGAATACTTATCATCTTCGTTTAAGGGGTTTACTTTAAATTGTGTAAAGATTTTTTTTTCTCTCAAAATATATTGGTTATTCAATAAATCACTTTAAAATGGTCAACAGCGATATGTTTTTAAATTTTTACTTAAGGCGTGGCTCTAGTTAAACCTTTAGTTGATTAATTTTATTGCCAAAAGTTCTATATAGAAATTAAGAACTTACTATTCTAAAGAAAAATATTCTAAAATGCGTCTCGTTATTTTTCAGCTATTTATTTTTATTTAACTGTCGCGCGACTTTCAAGAGAATATTTTTTTTAAATAATTCGATAAAAAAATTTTGTTTTTAATAACGTCACATTGAATGGAAGAAAAATTGATAACTGACTAATGCTAAATGAGCCAAATATTTTTGTGGGAAAATAATAAATAGTCCAAATAAGATTTTAAATAAATTCAACGCGTAATTCAAGTATGGAAGAAAGCATATAGAAATTCAAATAGGAAATATCAAATAATTTTTTGAGGAAAATACTAATAAACAATATTGGTTTTCAAGGACAATGCTTATGAAAATAAATTAAAAAAAAAAAGTTTTAAAGAAAATACAGATGGGATAAATTAAAGTATGAGGAGGTTCTAAAGAATAAAACAGGATCTTGAAGGCTAGTTGAATAGAATATGGTTTTGAAGAGTATTTTTGTACCAAAGAATTTATGCCAAGTAACTTTTAATATGTTATAATTTCAGGTAACAGTTGTTAAGAATGTCAAACAAAGATTACACCAAAAAAATTTTGGACAAAATTAGGTTGAATGGGCTTTATCGCATGGTTTTGTATTAACATAATTATATGCCAAAATTAAAGAAAACAATCCTACCACTTTCCACCTGTCAAGAAAGGAGAATTTTAGAAGTTTGATAATTGTTGTTATTATTAGCCTAAACAACCATGTTCAATCTAAGCAAATAATTCTATTCCGTGACAGATTTACATAGCTTTAATTTATTGACTTATACTTAGAACTTTATTTGTAAAATGAGGATGAAATTTTTGTTTAAAAAAATAAGAATGAAGCTATTTTAGAGAAATGCATGTTTAGTAAAATATCATAAAAGCTTTCTTCTTTTGCTGGCTTTGCGGCATTCAAACGGTTCGCTCCCTTAGGATTATAAAAATATTAGTAGGAAGTACTATGAGGTTCACAAATTAAGGCAGGGAACCAGAATTGATTATTTTATTACGTAATCAATAATCCTTGCACAACGATAAACTTTTTGTTATTCTAGATGTTTTTGCAAGAATAAGGTGTTTAAGAATTTATGCTTGCTTGTAGAATATCTTTGAGAATATAAAATTTTTGGATGATTAGATAAACTTGAGTAGTCAACCATTTTTAATAGATAGCTCAAGAATAAAGCTATCAAAAATTTTATTTTAGAGATGTGATATTTGCTTTATGCATTGGAGACACATGGCCTATCTTATGTTAAAATCTTTTTTTGTTGAAAAAATCGAGGTTTTCATAATAAATAAGTTTATTAGAAAAATAATTATATTAAACAAAATAATAAGATTGTATAAGGAATGTTGCTGTGAAGGTATCTAAATAGAAATAATTGAGCCAACGCTCGTTCCTGTTAGATTTAATGCTTGAAGAGGCTAAATAGGGCATTTTTATACATTTGGAAGTTATTATAATTTTTTTAAATATTTATTCTTTTTCTTGAACTGTATTAAAATTTAAATATCAACTCAGTCAATGCTAGCAATGAGCAAAAAAAAAAAATAGAGTTTCTGTAACTAATAATTATATAGCAAGGTTTGATAGTTTTCAGCCCATGCATGAAGCCATTCTAGAGAAAAACAAGTTGCTATGAATCTCAATTGAAATATGATGAAAATTATAATTCTGTTGAATGATATTTCTCAGAAAATAAACCAAAAATGTATTTTTAACTGGAAAAATCACTGATAAGCTGCATCACTTACACTGCCAGTGCTGAATTTAAAAAAATTTTAAGTAACTGATGCAAATAATAAAAAGAACTGTAAAATTGCAATTGCTAGAAAAATTGTTGATTGACTTTTTAAGTTTGCTTTTGTTGTTTGGCCACCGGCTTTTCGATGCGTGGCCAGTGCTATTACCTGGTTTACTTATGCGTTTTTTATATTTCTTTCTAAGTCATTAAACTTTGCAACAAAGCAACTAACTTTACAATAAACAATAAGACTTGACCTAAAACTGGACTTCTAATAGAATAAAATAAGGTTTTGAGGAAAATATTAATAAAATAGATTTGATAGAATATTGTTTGAAGGAAAATAATTGAATCATACTAATTTTATGCAATGATCTTTAATGTAAATACGAAAATTGTTGTTATGGAGGGAACACAAAAATTTTGATAATGGTAGTTTTTAAAAAGCAAGGGTTTCAATATTAAACAAATAAATTTTTTGACGAAATTGTTTGTTATAAGCATCAGAATAAAAGATCTTATCCAGTAAAAATGATCTGCTATGTGTTAAAGAGAAGGAATGGGGGCTTTAAAGAAAATAATATTTTGAAGAAAATTAGCAAGGAAATAAGTTGTTGTTGTTATGCACTTGTAAAATTTGGACATAAAAATGGCCTTGTCGTCAAAAACGTTACAAAAAAAAAAAAAAAAACCTGCTACCTCAGGTTACTTGGCAAAGAAAACTCTCGGCACCTTTATTTCTTATTTTAGGTATAAGTATCAAAAAGACTAAATTTTGTTAATTAAAGTTTAAAGTAACTAATGTTTGGATTATTGAGTCTGTTTAAAAAGTAACATGACATTAAAATTACTGCCTCGTATATGCAATGATATTTCTTTTTCTAGGTACTTTTGGATACGTTGGATCTCGTTATTTTATTACCAAGATATACTCCACCGTGAAGATTGATTAAAAGAAATATTTAGCGTCGACTCAATGTATACATAAACAATTGTCTCCCGAATCACATTTGGTTCGGTTAGATTACAGCAAGAAACGTCAGCATGCTTAAAATATCCGTTTTGGTAAAATAAATATTTGATGAATAAAATACCGTTTGTTGTAAGGTTAAGGTTATAAAATATTTCTCCTTCTTAAAAAAGATTCTTTATTTTATTGTTTCTCTCTATATGAGAAAACATATATACTCTGTTAATTTATTTGAACAGTTAAACTTAGTAGCTGAAAATTTTTGCTGAAAGAACGACAACCTGCTTCTCTGCCTTCCGTAAATAAAAACTTAAACTTTAATACCCCGGAGGGTCAAATGCAGACTTCAAAAGATTTTATAACCATATTGATAAATGCTTAGTGAAAATGAAGTTATCCATTCTACTATCTTGGAAAGTTTCAGACTCAAAGCATATCATAGTTTTTAACTTCCGGGAAAAAAAATTAAAATTAATGGCATTAGTAGTTTATTGGCGTTATTTTATTGTTTTGCTTGCGAAAAAAAAAAAAAAAAAACAAATATTTTTAACGTTGATTAAGCTTATTTTCATACAAATCGGGTGATATTTTTAATAGCTTAATTTTATGAAACAAAATTTAAAAATTGGTTAGATGCCACCGAAGTAAGTGACAAAGCCTTAACCATGCGTGTTGTGGTTGATAGACTCAGGGTCTATTCTCGTCCTTATCGAGGGAGATGCTAACCGGCTCTCGGCTCATACAACACATGAGATTGTGTCTGAAAGTTTCATATATGTATCAAATAATATTCCTGGAATTTGTACTTGTGGGGCGAATGACTTAAAATACAGATTTTAAAAATTATATACTGCTGGGTTGTATATTATACAAATGGGCACTTCGTCAAATCAAAACAAATATCGTTTCAGATCAATCAATTGCTGTCTTTTTTTCAACTGAAATAAAGAGGGTCCATTCAATCATCATCATCTATGATAAAATTTACACGTAGTGTTTTATATTTAAATATACACAGGAAGTTAAAATTTAATGGAAAAAATTCTTTAAGCGGGATGTGATGAACAGTCGAACGTTCGTTTAGAATAAATTTTTTTTTTTGACTTAATTATGCTGAAAAATTAGTTTTGTCAATAAATGATAATTTGTTTTGAGAGATTTCAAAACGACACTGCGTGAAAAGGTAAATCTGATTTATGTTCGATTCATTTCATCAATCGAACGATTGATTTCTAGTAATTCGATGCCAATCGAATGTTATCAAGTAGTTTGGGTTTATTAACTTTTTTTTGATTTATTTATTAGTATTTATAATTTGATGCGTAACGACCTTTTTTTTTTTATGAGGTTTTTAATCATTTTAAATATATGTTGAAACAAAACGAGTATCTCGGTAAATATTGTAATTCCATTTTTCTAATAAAATCATATACTTTGCCTATTTTTTGTATCTCTGCTTTCGTTGCTACCGCTGTCAACCACTTAAAAGACAAAGAAAAAAAATAATGACGCGCTTAGTTAACGAGTCGCGACAGTCCATATATTGGAAACTAGCGGCGGGATTTTCTCGGGAACGATACATTATTATTTTTTTGAAATTTTGGCGAATGATTTCTAAGTATATTAACTACTTCTACCAAGAGCTAAGAATTTGGACTGAAAGTTGTCTATTTAGATTTAAGCAAACCGGGAACATAAACTTACCCGTAACTATTTTCAAATTTTTTATACTTAAAAATTATTATCAATAATATGTTTTGAACAAGTGCTTTAGAAGAACTGAATTTGTGGTACCTGAGAAATATCCGCCACCAGCCTAAAATATGTGATTATGAGAAAATAGCCTTAAAAAAAAATAAATATTCTTTAAAATCCTCCTTGTATATAAACTTAGTACCTCTGCTATTTCATTTTTGTCACAAAAACCCTTTCTTACTGCACGTAACTTTTTCGTTTTAATTTTACGGATTTGCTGCCATGCATCTCCATCTTAGCCACCCTTTTCTGATCACTACTTAGACAATAAAAACACCGAAATTTTTAATTCCGAAAACAGTTTTTCTAAAAATCGCAGTTCGTCCTTAAAACACAACACTGCTGATGATATCCAACACTATGGGCGGTTCTCTCAACATAAACATCCTTCGGGACCGCTTTCAATTTATTTGGTTCAACGATTTTCAAATTATTTGGTTCAACGCTTCGGTGGGGTTTTGTGTTTTACCATGTTGACAATGAAGAAGGACATCACTTCCAAGGTCTTTTAATGTTGGTTTGATAATGTCTCGAACCGCACGCAGTTGGAATTGAAAGTTTTCCTTGAAGGTTGACTTTCCAGTTATTTGCACCAGAAATCCTTGGTACAGTAGAAAAAAATTGATGAGGTGTTTCATCATTCGCGCTTTCCGAGTAATGAATGAAACATAACGGCCGCACTGACTTTTTCATTCCGTATAAGTCATCCGTATTCTGCCTTATGGCAATTCTATAACAATTTTGTAGCGTATTTATAACTTTCTCGCTCTGCTCCATCTAATTTCATGCCGTCACTTAATATTCTTTTATGCTTTTTTTTCTTATCCCACTTGACTGCATTCATCCTTTTTTATAACAACATCTCAGTAAGGTTTCACCGAAACAACGCTAATAATGGAGTTACTATCTCCATCACCAATAAATGTTATATGGAGTAAACGATTTTTAGTTTCAGATGGCTGAAACATTTTCAAAGCTCCAGGAGATTCCATCGATCCTGCAAACTCCTCATAATGCTCTGGATATGTTTGTTTTTTTACTTCCCATATTGAACATTATCTGTATGTTTTTGTTTCAATTTGAAAGTCCAGACTGCAGCGATTACTTCATCATTTGATGCATAGCCACCATCCGTCGAATCCGCATCTAATGTCAGAAAATGTTTCACTTGCATGTACCAACTCGTCAGTGGTGTCTTATTAGTTTATATTTTTGCATGATGTTCCTTCAAAGCTACTTGTAAATTTCACTCTTCCTCTGGATTTCCAGGCTAGCCCTTTTGAAATCATTTTAAAAAATCATAAATGGTTAATCATTGCTGCTTCATGAAAGAGTTTATGGTAGATCACTGTTTAGTGAACATAAAAAAACCAACGTCTTTCAAGTCACGCTCTGGTAAGTTCTTAGATCTATTTTTGACCAATAAAGAAGCACATTTCCAATTCAATAATACTTATGAAACTGGTCTAAGTGATTGTCATGCCTAAATCTATTCAATGTTTAATTTTATAAGATTTCTCCTAAAAAGATATTTTATAGAAATTATAAAAATTTTAAAAACGAAATATTTATAAATGAAGTCTATTGCAGCCTCAAGTCTTGTTCTTATGAATATTAACTTTTAATGGTGATTCTTTTCAACCTAGCTTATTATGTTTTAAATAATCATGTTCCTCTAAAAGGAAAGGCTGTTCGCGGTACTGATAAGCCATTTTTATCTAAAATTATTCGCAAAAAAACCTGGAAACGTTCACGTTTTAAAAACGATAATTCTGGACTGAAAACTGATTTAAATATTTTTAAAAGGAAGAAAAACTGTGTCTGTGGACTCAATTAGACGAGTAAAGGAAATTTTTTCTCTTATATTGACATTATTAGTACTGATAAAAAATAATTCTGCAAAACACATAAACCATTTCTTTCAAAAAAAAATGTAATTTACCAGATGAAAAATATTTTCTTGTTATTATTGACATATTAATTACTAATGAGCAATCTGTAGGTGGAATATTAACTATTTATTATAGTAACATTCTAAGCGAATGAAATATATCATATTGGCATACTAATTTATTATGTATAAATGTTGGTAATAGCTTAAATATCCGAAATTCATTAACCATCCTAGCATTTTAAAAATAAGATACCCTTGTAAATATTTATTTGATTTTAAACATGTTGAACCAGATATGGTTTTTAACATAATCTAGATATTAAAAAAGGAAGTGGTGGTATACAATTAACAGTTCTAAAACTTCTCACCATAACTTGTCGCAGCTATCTAACGGAGCGTATCAATACCTCTCTAAACAACAACAAATTTCCTGATGAGTTGAAATGCGCTGATATTATACCTCTATTTAAAAAAAGAGATGTGATAAATAAATAAAACTATCGTCCGATTTGTATCTTGCCTACAATTTCGAAGAGTGGTTTTGGTCGCTAACCCTTGAAAATCTAATTGATGTTTCTTGAAGAAAAAAGCCTGACAAGAAATTTATCTTTATTTAAGGTAAAAAGATTGATGTAGAAAAACGAGATTGAACTGTGAGGTGTAAAATTGATAACATACTGTCTTTTTCTAACCATATTAGTATTTGTAAAAAGGCAAATCAGAAATTGTGTTCCATTATTCGTTTGAGAAACTTTTTATTGATATCTCAATCATGATTGCTAGTTTATGCCCATGTTCTATCATACTTTTTTTATTGTTTTCTGATATTGATTTTCTGTTTCAAAAAGGATTATATTAGTATTTACGAATATTTTATAATTATTGTATGTAACTATGTTTCAATAGTTTGAATAAAAAAGACGATTTTTATTTGATGTTTTGAAAAGCGTGTTTGCTTTGAAGCATGTACAAAAAAACTAACGCAAAGAATCCATGTAACTATACACAAATATACCATTTAAAACAAAAAGTTGTTGCGTGGTTAAATTCTCTGTTTTCCGTAGTGTTTAATAAACCAAAAATCTACAGTGCTATGGCCTTAATTTTGGGGTAAAATCCCATAGCAACCAAAAAAAACAACCATTGCTAGGTGAAAAGTGAGCAATACGCTAACTGCTGATGTAGGAAACACTTTTTTTTACCAAATTTGAATAATTTTTTGGTTAAACTAACCTTATATTCGGTTGCTGTGGTAATTAACAGTAATAAAATAATTTTCGTTTTTTTGAAATTGTAATACTGTACCACCCCCATAAAAACAATAATAAAATTCATACTTTAGCTTCAAATCCACCAGATTCATACCATTTCTTCTCAGTTTCCATAAATTTGTTCGTCTTTTCTTGACCTGAGGAGCTGCCATCGGGCTTTGTTTACTGTATCCGATCGGTATTCCACAAGCCATAATCGCCTAGAATTTATTACGTCACGACCTTTTATTTCGTAAATGCCAGGGTCCATGCCTAAAAATTCATATATAAGAACCGTGGCGTTGTGACCAGTGTTAAAGTTTGCCACTGCATCATATACGCCAAATTCAAGTGTCTGTAACGAAACAAAAGATACTTTGGGTACACGGTCACAATTTGTACTATTAAAGCTTTCATTTGCGTTTTGGGCTTTCCCGTGTAAAAATTTTCAAGTTCTTCTTCCTTGCTTAAGCTCTCAAAGTCCTCAAAAGCTTGATCTTCAAATAAATTTCTAATGGGAGACCAGGACCTGTAATGTATTTATTTGCCCGATCAGCATTGTAAGTAAGTAAGTAAGTATTTATTCTGCCACAAACAAATATACATTAGCTATGAAAATTACAAGGCAAAAGAAAAAAAAATAAAAGAACACTTAGATAAAAACAAATGGTGGCAATGATAGGCACAAAAATTGTTTGTCACAACAATATTTCCATTGTGGTCCCGTTATACATCACACACAAAAACAGATTAAACCGAAGCATTGTTAAAAAAAAAAAAAAAAAACAAAAAAAAATTTAGAATTAATATCTATATTTATTAGGTCTACAACTATATCTAAAGAGGTAAGAAATGTCTCTTTGATCTTATGTTCAAATTTGTATTTGCACGAACTGTTATTGCCAGTTGGGCAACGGGGAAAGTGCCAAATATTTTGTTTCCATGAAGCAGCATGAGATAGTGTGGCCAAAACAGCAGATTTTTTTTTTTTCCATTTGGCCTGCATTTTGCCATATAGTAACACCAGCAAAATTTTATAACAGACCAGCAGTTGCATCAGTTAAACGATCACAACCACATAAATCCTTTTCTCTTTTTTTTAAAGTTGGTAGTCGTGTGCCGACACGTTTCTGATAGTCACCAACACACTCAAGTTTTTTGACGGTGACACCAGGATATGTGTCTTTTACTAAAATAAAATTTTTATTGTCACCGTCTGCCACGAATTTCACGTAACGAAATATTTCTTGAACGAACGATTAAAAACACCCTTAGCGCCTTCCATTACCATACCGTCTGCAGAGCCTTTATAGCTAAATTTAAATACGTGAATTTCTCCACTTTGCAGACCCAGTAGGATCAATTTTTATTAGTTGTTTTCTTTTTAAGGAAGCACCCTCTGCATTATCGACTCATTGATTCAATATCAAGTGTCTTTCCATTTTCAAGTGAAATATCTGTGAAAACTCCGTTAAGTGACGAATAACCCGTCCGCTGCCACAACCTGTCACATAACACACCGTATCAACAGTAGCGTTTTCCGAATTCCTTATTTCTTCCACAGTTTCAGAAATAGTGTTTATGGCTACAGTTTTAGCAGCACTAGCATTTTTTTTTAATAAATCATATAGTATATCATAGCTAGTTGATGCCATTAGTTTTGGCATACCTATCATTGCAGTTAATTTCTCCAAATCTGCGTACCCTTGACCTAATGCATAGTGTAAACAGCGCGTTTGTTCATAAATAAATACCTTTTCGTCATCACTGTTTTGAACAGATATACAAAAGTCATTGTTACATTTACAAAGTGGACTTTTTACACTTAATATTGAAGCAAAACCCTGTTTTTTGACATGTGTCTTGGTAAAAAGTAAAGACGTACTCTCGTTACGACACATAGGACACGTCAGCAAAGAAATTAAGTATGATAAAATTGCAACATTCATACTTCTGTAGCCACTTATTTCATCATTTGATACCTGTGTTTATGATGATGGAATTTCTTCAGCCTATTTTGAAGATATTGATGAAGTTGATGAGTTAATAAATGGATTCATTATTTAAAAATTTGTCTCCAAATACGACGACTTTTACTTTTATTTTAGATCCAAAATTTTGCAGTTTTACTTTATAAAGATTAAAATATATAAATTCACAAAAAATTAAATACAAATGAAAAACCGGGGCTGTTTCCACCTTAATGTCTAGGGCATTGCATGGTTGTTCAAAGAAGAATCATTCTCCCAGGCATCAATAAACTTCCATACTCTATTTTGTCTGAATTATGTAATTTTTTGGATAACTATGTGAAAAGCAATATTATGTCACTGACATCTATGATATGATGCCCTAAATTAAGTTGTTCATTTCATTTGGTCCTTAGGTCAGAAAGTGATTGAGACAAAATCAACTACTTGTAGCCTTAAATGTATCAAACACAGTACGACAATGTGTACCCAATGAATTTAATTTCTCCGATTTGATAATAACTGATTTATTCTAAGAATTTTTATCGGACTTCTTGTCTTGTTGGTAATTTAACAGCTGGCACATTTGATCTATTGTCAACCAGTTTTAATGCTGGATTAACGTTATTGGTAATCTTGCAATTTTAAGAATGATCGATTTATGTATGAAATCCTGATCAACTACTTATAAACTCGAAGCTCTCATGGTCTTTACATTCAAGAGAAAAATTGGGAAAAAGACTGGTAAAATCTTAGATGCACTCGTGAAACTTCCTCTTATTCGTTGAATAGGGGAAGATTGATTTTTCCATTACGCTGTGGTGATTGAGTTACAAGGTTACCAATGCCTCCTAATATAACTAGACTGCTACAATCTTGAAGTGCTTGCTTACAAAGTTGTTGAACAACAGCGCAATAAAAAAAAAGATTACAGCATCCGATATCATAGTATTTCGTTTATCTTCATTCACAAATTATTAAAATTTGAAGAGAGTATTTATCTTCAAGTTAGACAACATTAAATGGGAGATTTTTTATCTGGTGTTTATGTTTAAGTAACACAGCAGTTTTATCCCCTTGAAAATTTTCAAAATGAAACGTGAAAATCAATAACTCAAAACGTGCTTCTTTATTCTGTTTTAATTTGTTTTATTTACTTTATTTACTATTTAATTTTTATTCTTTCTTCTGTTTTTTATGTCATTGATGCCGATATATCAAATCTCTTCTACAATTACCTTCGTAATGCTTGCCTTTATGTCAACCAGCTCCATGATACAGAAATTGCAAACGGGAGTTCTTTTCCTGTAATTCAATAAAGCATTATGCAGGATCCATCTCAACAAGTTTTTAGCACGAGGTACTGAATGATATGCTTCCTCCGTCCTCCTGATATTTAGAGTAGTGCTTGGTGTACAAGAAAATTTTTCTTTAGGAGATCAAACAGCATTCGTCGAGGCGTTTTTCTTCAGTGAAATTTATTATGTCATTTATTGAGCAGTATCTAGAGAATTTCTTCAATTTAATTTTTAGTTTGTTGGGTCTAAAAAATTCTTCTTCACCTAATTCTCTGGAGTCGTATTTTTGGCTCAAAATCTTTGAATATGTGCGCTTTAGTTTTAAGATTTTGAATATGTGTGTTTTAGTTCCATGATTTTGAATATGTATGATTTAGTTGCATGATTTTGTTGTGTTTTTGAAATAATAAAGGGTTATTATTTTAAGTCAAGAAATGGTTGACTAAAAGCCACAATTCTTTAAAGCCCTTGGAAAGTTTAGCTGTCCTAAAAACAAATTAAAAACATCAGCAAAAATTGAATAGTATGTTAAATTTTTCATGAAACTCTTTTTACTCGGCAGCTGTTCTTCTAGGATTTTTTGACAAATGCCCGTTATAGGCTTAAAAAACATCTTAATCTTTGAAGCCTGATGCTTGAACAGTATTCTAAAATGCTATTCATATTCTTTGTTAAGCAGTTGTTGTATTTTCATATTTCCACTCCTAAACGAAGATCTTTTATTTTTTTAGTTCATTTAAACGCACACCAATATCTTCTATACAGTAAAAAAAAATCTAGAGTTTATATCTACGAAATAAAATCATCGATTTAATTAAAAATGTCATTAAACTCTTGAAGTTATTTTTTAAGAAAGTCACTAATTATTTTTTAGGATAATAATTTTTTAAATTCGATGACATTTGAATAACGGTCATTAATTTTTTCAGTTTCGATATTATCAATAACTTTATTAAAAGGTTTTTCGTCGTCACTTTAATTTACTTCTCTTTGATCATAAATATCAGTACTTAATTTTTTGATCTAAAGTATTAATTACCATGATTTTGCGCAGCAGGAATATTTGGCATATAAAATACACAGCGGAAATAGAAAATAAATACAGCAGGGACTTATAATTAAACTAATAGTAACGCATATGTTTAAACATAAGTTTACTTGAATAAAACTTTAATGTAAATCTTGAATATGATTTCTCTTATGAAAAATTTTGAAATAATTTATTTCTCATTATTAAAACACACCTTAGTTTTAATTTTAGTGCGTCGCGTATTTTCGGGGTTTGAAAGATAATGTTTTGATATCTGATTCTTTATTGGCTCTGGTCATGATTGAGTGCTACAATAGGGTCAAATTTTCTCACTAAAAATAGAATTGGCGAAAAAAGTTGAAAATTTGATTAAAATTTATTGTAAAATACCTAAATTTTGCGAAAATGATAATATTGGAGCAAAAGCACTCTCAGATTTTAAAGATATGTAAGGAGGTTTTTCTGTATTTTACTAAAAAACAGAAAGCAAATTTTACAGAATAGTTATGAAAAGCTAAATAAGGTTTGTATAAATTAATTGTATAACAGAAAGCAATAAATTATAATATATAATATAATATATATAATATAATATATATAATATAATATATATAATATAATATATATAATATATATAATATATACCTCCATAAACCTTAAATATTTAAAAAAATCATTGGGAAAAACCGAAAAACGTGAAAAAATCAAAATTGGAGTGCAAAAAGTTTTATTCAAACACAAAGTAACTTAGATCAATATTTTTAGCTCTGATTATTTATTTTTATTGTATAATTTACAATGCCAGCTTATTTTTCTGTCAGATTATGTATTATTGATTTTTTTTTGTAATTTAGGGTTGCGGACGTAACAAATTATCGTATTTTTCGTATATTCTAATAAAATTATGATAGCAATAAACAAATATTGATAGATATCCCACAATGCTATAGTTAATATACTAATAAAATGTAAAAATATTTTGAAAAATCATGTCTTTATCAAAAAATTGGCACCCATTGTACTTCACAGGTCAAAGCACTACATTTAAATATCTGTATTAAACAGTTTAATATTTTAAGCCTTTTCATATCACCACTTATTGTATACATACTAATCAAAATAAAACTTGCTTAACTTTAAGGTTGCGGACGTAGCAAATTACTACATATTTATAAAACATTTTTTGAAGTCGAAAAATCAAAATATTCTATGAGAAATTGTCTCACTACAAAGCCACTAAAACTGATTAGAAGAATAGAATTGTCTGCACAACCCTGACAATATGTGGAAGTAATAAACAAAACAAAAGATAAACTTCATTCAAAATAAAAAAAATAATTAGACTCAAAATTATAAGTTGCAAACAATATTTATATAGTTTTGCATGATTTTACTGTTACATCACTGGGTAAAATAAAGTATTTTGGTGATAAGCAATTACTCCTTTGTTTTTTCTATTAGAAAAAAAAGGTTGCGGACGTAACCAATTATGTAATTTATCTAAATATCATAATAGATGCATATTTCTTGATTAACAGAAAGTTTTTATTTATTTTGTATATTGGCAACACAGACAGCAAGTTTAACAAGCAGATCATAGTTTTTATGTAGAGTTATAATATATAATTTGTAGAAGTTTTTTAGAAATATAATTTGCATAGTAATATCCAAGTTGAAATAAACAAGAGAAACTGCTAGACAGTTAAAACTTCAACAGGCTCTGATGTATGACTTAGCTTGGCAAATGTTCTGATATGTGCTCATATATTGCTATTTTTAAAATAGATTACCTGAAAATTTCTGATACCTGTTTTTTGCTTAATAATTAATTCTGAATATTCATATTACAGAACGTCAATCTGTTATTTCACTCCAATTTAATTATCAGCCATCACACCAATGTCAGATATTTTAAGCTATCTATTTTAAAAATAACATTTAACAATCCATTTTTCAAGCCCACGTGAGTTTAGTCTTCTAAGGTATGGAAGTGGTTATTTTTCAAAATTTTTTCTAACTTTATTCCCAAAATATTATCATGTATCCCATAATCATTGACAAGACTAAGGTAACACTTCTGAACCTCTTACATATATTCAACCATCGCTAAACTTGTATACCGTCTTGATATCACGTAACTGTGTATTTCTTAACAAGCTGATGGTTTTTGGACAAACAGCTGATCAATATGATGATCGTGTTTTAAGTCTTTACTTAACAACACAACCGATTCTATGAAAAGCACTTTTGTTTTCGGATAGTTTATTTTCACTATATTAAACTATTATTGGATGAGGAGTCTTCTGAGCTTTTGAAAAAGGAGCCCTTTTTATTTCGTCTTTGAACAAAAAAAAAAAAAAAAATATATATATATATATATATATAGAATTAATGTTAATATAAATAACAATTTGATTATATAACAATTCAGAAAGAAAAAGATAAAAATGAAAATTTCAATGCAACGTAAATTGCA
>JAUZNK010000009.1:33710-47241 GCA_035046665.1 Euphysa ruthae
TATCAAGATTGTAAAAACATATCCCTATATAATGACATAAACGAACAGCTAAAAATGATCTTGAAAATATCAGAATAAATTTAAATTTTTTGAATTCACCAAAGCCTTGCAACAGTAATTATAATGATTCACGCCAGGGTACAGGTAAATGGCACGAGTGTAGAAAGTTCAAAATTACTGCTAGTCGACTACACCAACATTACTGGTGTTACATGGAAATTTGAAATACTCATAAATTTGGAATGTGGTTAAAAATGGCACTAGCTTTGCTGATATCAGTCATATAAAAAATATTCAGCATGGTATCTTATATGAAGATATAGCAATAAAACACTTTGAAAAAGTTATTAAATCTAAGATTAAGAAAAGTTGATTCTTTAATCACCCTTTTGATGAAAAAAATGGATGCAGCCCTGATGGCTTAGGCCCATCCAGGGTTATATTAGAAGTAAAAACTCGGGCACAATTGAGCAATTATCTATTAACATCTATTGTTGGTTATCCGCAATATTAAATTCATTGCCAACTTCAAATGATGTGCACGTATTCAGAATATTGCTTATTAATCGTATCACCCTGAAACATAACCACCAAAATTTTTTCTAGTTAGTCGTAATTACACGTTGATTCAAATTATTTGGAATTTGAATTTGATATTGAAAGAGTAGACGTATATGGAATTGTGGAAATTTAAATCTGAATTTAAATAAAATTTGATATTTATATTATAAAGAGTTTAAATAATATCTGTAATAATATATATGTTTAAATATCTGGAAGAATAATAATCGGTCCTTTCAACTGAGTCATCTTGACCCAGTTGTTACTGGCTATTATTTTTAAACCGGTTATTTTGTTTTAATCTACTTTCTAAAATTCTATGAAAATCGCTGATATTTTAAACCTAGCGTTAATATTAATAATATTATATTAATTTTTAAAAGTACAAAATGTTTTTTATGTTGCATCAAATGTTATCAATGCTGACTTAGAACAATGTTCTGTACATCGAAAGTAAAAGAAAAGCACACAATATAACAAAAAGATTGACATCTTGAATCTCTCAGAAGCACAGGTTACAGAATATAATAATATTGTTCAACTCTATATTATTCCAGGCTATACATTTATATCATATAAGAGATCAGACGTTATTGTAGGCGAAATTGCTGTTTGCTTAAGAGACAGTTTGCTGTTTAACAGATTTAGAAAGGGAAAATTTTTATGGAGGTATTCATGAAGTAAACGAAGTAAAGTCTAAGAATAACCTCTGTTTACAAGCACTTCGCTAAATTAATTTGAACCCTTATATCAAACAAGGAAAGGTGAAGATTAAAACGTGAATATCTTTGTTTACATTAATAGCAATTCGAGCAGTTCACTTGGAAATTGTAGAAGACATGACACCAGAGCAATTTCTTTTTTCGATGAGAAGATTTGTCGCAATAAGTGGAGCGCCAAAATACGTTATTTCTGATAATACAACACGATTTGAAGTTACAAAGAACACTCTTGATCTTGCATTGCGAAATGTAATAACTTACCCTTCCGTACAGACGTATATGAGTAATCAAAAAATAAAATTGTCGTTTATTTTTGAGCTTTCTTCTTGGATGGGAAGCTTCTACGAACCACTGGTTGGCACAAAAAAAATGGCGTTAAAATAAAATATTGGTAAGCTATGCTTAACAAGTTTGCAACTACAAACGATCCTAGTCAAAGTGGAAGCAACAATAAATTCAAGTTTGTGTAGACCATGATATAAATCAAAATGCAGTTATACCAATACACTTTTTAACAATAAATACAAAAACCGGTTAGCCAACACTCCAAAAAGACGACGATGGAAAAGATTGGCTCATCGTTACACTTAAAAGTGTTTTTCAACACAACCTACAAAAAAGTGAGTGCTAGACTACGCCTGTTTAAAAAAAAATGCGACCTTTTCTTGCAGCAAGATCAAATTACAAGATCTACTCAGCAATGATAATACATCTCTTTACTTTTAATAACCTTGTATTTCTCCAACTAACTGATACACAACAATATGAGCTAGCATCACATCGTGCATCTAAGATTATCAATCAGGATAACATACACCTTTCTTCGATTGAGAAACTAAAACGTAATGCGTATGTCGTAGTGAAGAAATTTATTATAATATTTGCTCCAACTATAAAGACTATTTCAAACTACAATCTCATGATAGGAGGAGGAATAGAAATACTAATACAATGTTAAGATTTCCAACTGCGAAATTAAAGTTTTCTCAGAAGTCGTTCTATTTTAGAGGTGCAAAAATATATAGCAGCTTACTACTGGAGATTACACAAACAGAAAATCACAATAATTTGAAAAAGAAATTGAATGAACATTTCAAATAGATCTAATCCTAACTTGAACTTAGCTTATTTTTGTGCAGGATGCACATTTACAGCAATTTATTTTTTAAATTGACGTCTTAACCCTGTAAAAATATTCGTTTTGATAATAATAACTATAATTGGTTCTATTTATCACAATATTGAAATGCCATCACATGCATTCTGAAATTTAGTTTTTCACTATAAAAAATTTGTTTTTATTACGATCTAAATTAATATTATGTCAAATAAAGAATCAAACGGGAGTATTTTTAAGTGGAAATCATGGTCAGTAATTTACATTATCTAGACTGCAAATTACACACTTCACAGGTGACAAAAAAATGTGTACCAAGCTTCTTTTATTCTAATTAAACCAAAGTCTCCATGTACAAAAATTATGATTATAGCAAAAAATGCACATTTACTACGCCATTCTGCCTGACTACTATACAATTAAAGGTTTTTCTGTTTACGTATTCATGTAATTTGAAAATATTAAGGAATTTAGCTCAATGTTTGAAGCATATTGGAAATTAGTTTCGATAAAACTTCGGCTTATTCTTTACTAAAAAACGATTCCGGCTTTAAATCTATTACATTGAAGATCGTTTTCAGAAGTATAACCCATCCTACAAATATTCTTTGAGTAGTTGACTATGATGTATTCAAAATGTAGGCCAAACTCCTTGATTGAGACCATTTCGACATATTGTAAGAACAGATAACAGCTCGGTTGCTAGATCAATCAATCTTTTTTAAGAGTAGTTAAATTTCTCAGTCAACATATGCAATTAAATGCGTATACGGTGCAACAGAATTTAAAATTATATTGAATTGTTCAACTGACAGTCCGCATAAGTATTTCGAAATAATTGGTCGGTTAACTAATTCAGAATATTTTATTTTTTTTCTTTTTTTTTTTTTTTATGTATATCTTCTTATACATCAAGGTTGATATCCTCTTTTTGTATTAAATATTCATCAGTTCATTTTTTGATATTCCATTATTGATTGTGTGGTTTTGTGCTTGAA
This sequence comes from Euphysa ruthae, assembly GCA_035046665.1. Lineage (NCBI taxonomy): Eukaryota > Metazoa > Cnidaria > Hydrozoa > Anthoathecata > Corymorphidae > Euphysa > Euphysa ruthae. The sequence continues at coordinate 37,109 of JAUZNK010000009.1, forward strand.
GGTGCTCAAATTTATTTTTCGCGTCTTTTAATACTTGCCTTAGGTTTCGATTAGTGTTGAATTTAACTGTTTCTTATACTGCTTTTTTGAAGGCTTTCTTTTTTATGAACGTGGCAGAATATTATCTCTTTTAACAGGATTGCGTTGCTTTATTCGATTTATATTGTCACAAGGATTTTTATATTTTTCATATGTTTGTTTAGCTGTTCTATTTTTCCACAATTTTTTTATATTGATCTTCAGGAATAAAAGTATCAGTTAAGGATGTTGTATTTTTTTTTCTTTCCTTTCTCCAATAAGCTTCACAAATATGACCATGATCCCAATTCATTCCACCTGTTTGGAAAAGTTTTTTGTATTCATTCTGAATAGCTCATATATGAAGAAGGCGATAAAATCCAATTTGCTTCCAATTATAGACTTTAGAATTGCGGTTGTTAAAGCACAAAACAGAAGCACACGCCCATCTCACCATCTTAAAATCTAGTATTATACCTTATAGTCCATATAGCTACATTTTTTTGAGCTTAAATGAAACAACCCAAAGCAAAGATCTGTCTCTGTTTCCAGTGAAAGTTGTTAAGCAAAACTACCCTTTTGTATTTTCCTATACAAGCCCATAATCTCGAACCCAGGACTCTAGCGTGAATCAGGCTAATTTAAAAGTTTATAATTTAACGGTCTTTTTTCAGAAAAAATAATAAGATTCTTTCAATAAAAATTGGGAGTGAAACACAGAAGAAAAGAAAACTTAAACACGATAACTAAGCATTAAATAACGGGTGCTTCTGAAATCGTTTACGAAAATTTTCACAAAAGTGACATGAACAACAAAAGTAATAATTTATTACCATTATAATTCTTTCCACTTTCTAATAACTTCAAACTTTTCTCTTAAAATCCTCACAATTTTTATAACATAAATATCTCATAAACTGCGCTAGCTTTAAAACAATGATGCTTTTGTATACACGAAGACATAAGATTATTGTAAAATATATAGTATTAACCCTTTCGTGCTATCATAATTGTTGATACACAATGTAATCGATTTAAAACACAAAAGAAAATTTATAATCCAATCCAATGCGCATTTTTTATCACATGAGTCTTACAACCTTAATACCAAGTCTATCTAATAAAACAAGATTATGGAGCAATAAATTTTTAGAAAATAAACTCATGCTTGTTTAAAAACATTTTTAGAAACTCTTGAACTATTTATAATATCAATAATACGAAACGTTCTTTATCTATGTCCTGAAATATTAGCGTTATGTGCAAAACGGTGAGAGATATCATAGACATGATCGTGTATCTTTTAATATCCTTTCACCCTTCATGGATATGGGACACAAAATTATTTAGGTAAGAAATTACTTCTGCAAAATCATAAAATTTTAATGTATGAATTTGGCTAAGCTTTTACACTATATTTTAATATTAAGAAGAGGAATTCAAATTATTATAAAACGATTTCAAAATATTTAAAGTCTTTCAAACGCAAAGGAATGACGCAGAGGGTAACAAAATTTTCTTCTACGAGACAAAATAAGTTTAAAACATATGTTTGTGCGAAATGATACTACTTAACTAATAGGGAAAAAACATCATAGCAGTGACTACATGGCCTCAGTAACTTATTTACATATTATCTATTATATACTTATATATTATTATATATTATTTATATTATTTATCTCACACCCAATTGTTAAATTTAGGATACTTGCCATTACTGCATATCTTTTAAATTTTAATAGAAAGACTTCAGTTAAAACTATTGTGAGGAACGTTCTACAAGCTGGTTAACAAATATACCTACCTCTCGAGGATAAAGCGTGAATTTTGGGATACAGTGTATTTGAGACATAATTGACCTACTCCACGTATGTTATCAATCTGAACATATAGTTCGAAATTCCATCACTCTCATGTGTTTTCATGAAAGAACAGAGGTTTCTTACACAAAAGCAAAAAAAAACTGAGGAACTTCAATGCTTAAGTACTGTCCCACTACACTGAAGTTAGCATAGAACCTCAGTTAAACGAGAAGATTTATGCAACAATACATAGCATTAAATAACGCTTGGAAAGCGCGTTTGGATATTGGCGCAAGCGGGGATTTTTCGGTACATGAGTTTTTGATCAAATAGCTCGAAGATACAAAGGTCAAGCTCTCACGCAAACCTATATTAAAATCGAAAAAGAAAATAAATGTAGTTAAAATGAAAAAATTTTACTAATCGAGAACGGTACATTTGGTGTTTAGTGTTTATGAGCAAAGAAGTTACTTCCTTCAACAAGACACTTTGCAATGCTTAGCTGGAAAACTCAACGAAAAATATTCACAAGTTCTTATTTGTTTGAGAATGAAAATATTCTTCATTTTGCTGAGAGTATAACATACCTGTAATTAGCAGTATCGTCACCATTTCTAAAAACCTGTTTTAACTGATATATAGAGATGGTGTCATGAGATGACGTTAAAAAAGATATCTAGCTGTAAAATCGGAAAAAAAAACCGTAACTTATCATTATAAGCAACAAGAAATATAAAACTGCGTTAAAGTATCAAAAATCTATCGTGTGGCTGGAAGGTTATCTTGGAACCATTTAAAAAAGAAAGCAATTTTATGAAATTTGGGTTTCATGTAAAGCCACACATACATTATGTGATAGTTTGATGAGAACAAAGCCTTAACAGTTTGACTTGCTAATAAAAGCTGCAGATAGGTTAAATGGTTAGACAAAAAAAAGGTAGTGTATGAGGTTATATGTGAGGTAGAAAGAAAGATATTTTTAAATGTTTAGAATAGAGGTAACGGATTGAAGTGACTAACGAGTAGTAAGTTTTCAGAATAGTCAAATTTATGGAGAAAAAAATATGAATGCTATGAGTGAATACTGGAACTTTTGGCAGACATTGAGGAAGATAAAAAAGCAGGTTGGAAAAGCTATGTGAGCCTTCTAAATACAGGAATCGAGCAGTATAAGAGTAATTTAACACAATCTGACCCAGCTAACAATGTAGTTACTTTAGTTGTGAAGGTTAAAGACAGTAGATAAAATGAAGAAAGTGAAGAATAACAAAGCCACAGGACCTCCGGATGTTTTTATATATATATATAATAGAGAGAGTTGCAGGATAGTAAACGATAGATATGGTTAAAGACTTGTTTATAAGAGAGTTATAATATCTGCATATGAGGAGCTTTAAACAATTACAAATTGTTACAAAGGTAAAGGAGATGGGTCAGACAGAAGAAACAATAGAGATTTGAAGTCCATCAACCAAGTTGTAGGAGTGATAACCTAATTTTTCACGTGCTGGTGTCGGCAATGAAAGCGGAGCCTACGAGATGTAAGTTGTCAACGCAAATTTTGTTCATTGAATCTTTATTACATAAACAAAATTGAGTACTCACAAGTAAGTTACTTTCTATTTAACTGTTGAAGTTTGAGTATACAGCAAGTTTGTGTAGTTTAGACAAAAAGGAAAGTATCGAAATTGGTTTATGAATTATTAGATGTTTGAACGTTTCTGATTTATGTGTGAAGACATATTTTAAATCTACTCGTGGGTTATGCATTGATCTGATATTAACGAACAGAAAAACTCTTTTCCAAAACTCAGACTCTGTTGAAAGTGGTCTAAGTGACTGTCATAATTTAATATATACTATGCTGAGATCTAAATACTTGAAAATGCCTCCTAGTTAAGTCATTTTCAGAAACTTAAAAGATATTGATGTCAAGAATTTAAATTTAGAATTTAGTAACTATTTTTTTACTTCTAGTCAGACATTTAACAATATGTATTACGACAGTATTTTTAAGAAAGTTTTAGGTAATTAAGCTTCAGTCAAAAGTAAGATTATAAGGGATTATAAGGGGAAACAATAAACCTTTCGTTTCGAAAATTTTCAGGAAAGGGCTCATGAAACGAGCAGAATTAAAAAATCGCGTAAATAAGTCTGGCAAAAAATGTGATTTAGAAGCTTATAGAATCCATCATCATTATGCTGTTAACCTCAAGCCATTTAAATTCAAATCGAATTCAAATTCAATATAATTTTTGGGAAGTTACGTTAAAAAGAGAAAAATTAGGATGAAAAAAAAGAATTTTGAACTTATATTTTACATTACATCCGAACAAAAGAGTACCCGTTCGAAGTAAAACAAAAAAGTTATCAGTCAAACTTTAGAAGAGACTACAAGAAATTCAGCATAGTAATGGGCAGTTTTTTTTACAACGATAAGATTTCATCGTTGACAAAGTAAGATAGAATGAGATAATTAAAGACGTACGTGAACGCCTGGGTGAGTCTAACGAATGAAGGGCTATGGCTTCCCAATGAGAAATAAACAATAATTACGACAATGTGTCGGTCGATTTTTTTGGTGTTCTATCCTGATACTCTATGCAGCTCAGTAGTGTGTATAGACTAATTTCCCAAGTGGTCTGAGGCAAAAACTGATCCAAGATAAAACAGCACCAACGATTGCAAAATACATTTACAAAATTATTTGTCGCCATGGTTGTTGCTTTTCAATCCAGATCAACCACCAATAAGGGAATTTGTAAACAGAGTTTCGGGTGTGCTGTACCGTCTGACTGGTGTGAAACAACGTATCAACAGTGAGCACCATCCACAGTCCAATGCATTGATGGAAAGACAAAATAGGACGATTAAGAACTCGCTTATTGAGGTTCTTGGTGACAACCCGTAAAGTTGGCCATCTAATATAGGTTCTACTTTAGCTCACCGGGTGAGTCGAAATTCGTCAACCAATTTTTCCCTATTTCAATTAATATAAAATCATAAACCGAATTTACCATTTGACATCAAACATGATCATCCAGCTTTAAAAGCGTTAGATCCCAAAGAACCATTTGATACTTATAAGTTCCACGCTATTCTAAACTCCACATCGGCCATCAGGGATAAAATTTTCACGAAGGTGGAGTAAAATATCAGTCAGGCTCAACAAAAGCCAAAACAAAACTATGACAGTAGTCATCAATTTTCAAGTTTCAATTCTGTAGGGTCAAGGTACTGCTGGAAAACAACGAACGCGATCATAGAAAAGAAGAAAATACACCTTCAAATGGGCAGGTCTACTCATTGTAAAAATACTATTTCTGAAAGTTTTGGTAAACTTTGTGGAAATCTAAAAACTGGAAAAACATTGAAGAATAAGTATAACAAGATGCAATTAAAATACTATGCTGATGGTAATGCTGAAGGTATAGTTGATCAAAGCAAAATCAGTGAAGAAAAACCTATCATGTATGAACCAAGCAAAGAAATATCAAAACATAATTGGCACCTGCAAGAAATATCGACTTATTATCTTTAATAAGGAGAAAAGATAAACTATTCTTCCTTACATTTATATGAATCCTGACGATGTTTTCAAAAACATGCCATTACATAACGGTAGAATCAAAATCAGTGCTCAGAAGTTAAGAATTTTTTGGAGAAAATAGCAGTCTGTTATTAAGGTTGTCAGAAATCATATATAATTGAAATATGTGTGGGTGCTTCTTCTTAAAGCAAAAAGAAAGTTGTGGTAAATTGTTGATCACATATTGTGGAATGGACATAAATACGACATACAAGTCATCCATATTGATGACGAAAAGGGTGCTTTATGAGAAACGATCTATACTTTCGAAAATTGAAAGAAACCAGATTCTTGTGCGTGGTAAAGCTTGGCTATATGATCACGAATGCTGCACAACGCTTAACTTAAAAGGCTCTGGGAAATCAAGACTTATATCAGTACGTCCTCAACACCCAGAAGCGATGTACTGCAGAATACCAACCAGTTATTTGCGATAGTATGGGAGGCACGCTTAATCGAACAATGCAGAAATCTGTCAGTGCTCTTTATAAATATTGTACAAGTAAACATGGCAAACGTTATTAAATATATCTACCAGTCCAGAGACAGCAAGACGGGTATACGTGTGGGATTTTGCTTTGCATTTGCGGTAGAGTTGAAAGCTGTCAAGTGCTCAGACGAATGCACCTTACTGGATGTCATGAAATTTAGGAACTTACACTATTTCCAAAAACCAACATGGAATTGTAAAGTAGACTTCTATGAACGCTGATAATACTAGAGCTTTTTTAACTTTTTTAGAGGAGTTGGCACAGTAGAAGGACGTTTGACTCCGGAGCGAAAGGTTACGAGTTCGACTACCACTTCTGGCGGAAATTCATCTCCAAGTTATCTTAGCAAAAACCCATAGCGTAATGCAATGCTAAAATTGGTCGGGTTGTTTGGTTGAGCAAATTTCGTAGACACAAATGGGCGTTCTAAGTACTCCAACACCCGCCACGTGGGCCCATCTGGAAATATTGTCTCAGAAATTTGTTGGTTCCCCTCGTTAAATATAACATTCTCATTCTATTTTTTTATTTTTGTACTTTGGATTAGATAATAAAACATTATAGACGATTACACAATCGCTTTTTGCTTGATACAACCCCTCCTTTCTTGGAGAAACCTTATTCTTGGTAAGCCGTAAGTTAACAGACTATTTTAACGTTAATTTAAGACTAAAAGGTCTTAAATTAAAAGCAAAACAAAACACACCAACCCAATTTAACGTTAAATTAGGACTTCGGAGTCCTAATTTCAAGCGTCTTAATTTCACATTGCAACAGAATTCGAACACAACTTTTCGAGATTAAATAATTATAATGAATGACTTGAATAATCAAAGAAATTGAAAAATTAAATGAGATATTTTAGGCTTGAAGAAACTTATCTATATTAATAAATCATTCGGTAAAACATTCATATCAAGTTTTAGCAGGTGGAAAAGGTTTAAATGAGATTTTTTCTGTCACTTTTTAACAACATTTATTTCTGTTTTCTTAACATTAATTCAATTCACTTAAACCTTCGACTTTTCCAATAAAATATTTTAAGGCGGTTATACAGTATTAAAATCATGAAATTGCATTTTTTTGTGAAAACTGTGAGATAAAACTATAATAAACCAAAATTTATCGTAGATTTGAAATCTGTGCTTATTTTTCTGTAATCTGCTATAATTTTCGAGATATAAGCATTGCAATGAGATAAAGTCGGACAGAAATGAAAAATAATTTTAGTTCACTTACTTTGATCTTTTGGGGTTTTTTAAAACTTCCTAGTTTCCTAGATATTATAGCTAGAAGCACCGTAGGATCTGTTTTGCTGTTTACATGAAATGTAAATAGGCCTTTATTACGCAATGCTGATGAAATAATATTGCTATAATATGAAATAAGATTGTGTAGAAGTATACCACCAAAATTGTTGATCTGAGCTAGCTTTTGTTAAATTTTATAATTAAATTTGTTCGTTTTGTTTGTAAAACTAGCTATATTATAATTAATGAAGTCTCAATCAATGAAGAGAAAATTTACTGGACCAAGTAGGTTATTTATAAAGAAAAAAAGGTCTAAAGGTATAAGAAACTGGAATGATGAAGCTGCAGTTATAGATGACCTTAATGAGAATGTAACAGCGGAAAAAAATTGAAATCCCATCTTCTTCGTCCGTCTCTTCTTCTAACAGGCGTAAGCTACAAAAAAACTATAAACATATACTAGCTGACAATGTCTGGAACTATATCATCATCAATAGTGAAATTGTGACCCTGATTGGTCGTTTTAAACGATTAAAAAACAAAAAAAAAAAATTTAAAAACTTAGTGCTATTATTTTTATTGTGTTTTTCCATGTCTCTTTTCCGAAAACAACTCGAAAATCGGCGGAATAAATTCATTTCAGAAAAAAAAACAAGCCGCGGCTTATTTTCGAGGAAATACGGTATCATTGTTCAAAAACCGATGTTGATGAAACAATGAATATTTCAACAATATGTAATGGTGTAAATGCGCTAAGTCAGTTTCAGTTGGTAGGAATGTAATGGAGATGGGTGCTTCTTCAGCGAGTTTGTTTTAATGACGGTACAGGTAGAATTTTTAACGTTCTAACTGAGTCTGGCCTTGAACCGGGTACATTTACAAGTTATTGTGAAAGCAATGATGACGAGCGTATGTCTGTCATAGACTATAAGTCGAAAACATCAACAATATTATCCCGAAAGAAGTTGACAAACATACGCAAAGGATTTGAAACTTGAAATCAATCGGATAATTTCTCTTTGAGTTATAACGCGTAGCGTTATTTGCTGATTCGGTGGTTCTATTTTTTGACAATTTTTTTTTTACAATTCTGATTTTTAAGTTGAATATAACTAGATTACACCTTAAAACTAAGCCTAAATATAATATTTTAGATTTTGGTACTAACACTGTACGACCACCTTAAAACTGATACATTATATGGTAACTTAATAATTTTACTTTAGACTTTTCGACTAAATTCTAAATTATTGCTAATGTCATTTCTAAATAAAATGGCAAGACATAGGTAGAGTACTGCTAAGAAAAGCATTTTTTAAACAATTACCATATTTCTTTTTTGGTAGATTAAATTTGAATTTTGAAACAGAAAAAACGAAAATATTTTGATAAAAATTACTTTGCTAAAGAAATAAAATTGTGTTAAATGATATCTTCTATGATCATTTACTTCGTATAAAATCTGTTTAAAGTCAAATGACAAAATTTGGAGATATTGCTTAACAACAGACATTTTCCAGAAAACGTTCTTTTGCTAGCGGTTTTTTTTGACACAAATTCCAACAGCTATGAAGGTAAACTGAAGTAGGAGCTGTTGAGAAAAACATCACCGCATTTTCAAAAAATCAAAATAATAAATGCGACGTTTAAGGATATATTTTTATTTAAGAGGCACAAAAAAAAAGTCAACACAGACTACATAAACAATAAAATATCATTTAAAAAAATATTTATATAATTTTAAAATTATATTTCATAAGTCGCTTAACGTCAACATGTTCCAACCTTCCCTATATAACCATATTGAGGTCTTAAACCACTATTAACGTCAACATGATCCAACCTTCACTATATAACCATATTGAGGTCTTAAACCACTATTAACGTCAACATGTTCCAACCTTCCCTATATAACCATATTGAGGTCTTAAACCATTATTACCATTCTTTGGGGTATTTCGTAGACAACTCGTGAAAATGCATAATTTAATATATTCCCTTATTTATTTAAAAAATTTTCGTGAAACTTTAAAAAAATTTAATATTCATACTATTTATAATACAATAATATTAAAGTATAAATATATTAATAAATATGTATACATAATAAAACATAAATATACAAACAATTGAAAATATGCTGCCGCCACACCAAACCCAAAGTTCGCTTTAGCTCCGTTTCATAGCAACAAACTGATTTTATTTAGTCAAAGGCTCGATTTTACAATGAAAGTCTCCTTAAAACACTCAAACGTAAAAGTTTTCAAAATTAACTTAATTTAGTAAAAATCAAAGATCCAATTAAAAAAAATAAAGTAAATTATACCTATAAACCTCCCTTTCTTTTGTAATAAAACAATAATTTTTTTTTTTTTCATTCACTGTTAAAATAAATCGCTTTTAGCTGGTATCCATTTTAATCCTCACTCAATCATTTTCAATTATTTAAATATCTTCACACAAAAGAATCATTTTGCGCTTGCACGGACATAACAAAAGTTAAAATAAAAACGGATTATCTAATAGATTCTAATTCGTTAAAACCATATATTTGATTTCTTTCGAGCCTTGCGTCATTGACATTCTATAATTTCGAATTTTTGGTTCTAAAAATGAACTTAAACTATGAAAGGAATACACCTGTAGTATTAAATGAATGATCAATCTGCTAAGCATTCTGATAAAGAGAAAGAAAACCAATGAAATAAGAAAGACCAAATCTTGACTACTAGAGCATTTAATTTATTCAAGTCGAACTGACATTTATAATTACATTGAATAATAATATCAAAATCATGACAGAACGAACTATCTTAGTGCAGTTTAATATCAAAATCATGACAGAACGAACTATCTTAGTGCAGTTTAATAACAAAATCATGACAGAACGAACTATCTTAGTACAGTTTAATAACAAAATCATGACAGAACGAACTATCTTAGTACAGTTTAATAACAAAATCATGACAGAACGAACTAT
>JAUZNK010000009.1:47853-61564 GCA_035046665.1 Euphysa ruthae
TAACAATGATCTTATCTCTCACTAAATAAGCTAGTATAAAATGGATTTATATATTAAAAGGATGGGTCATTAAAAAAAAAAAACAACAAGAAAATATTGACTGCACTCAAGAAATTTAAATTTATTAAGCCAAAAAAAAAAAAAAAAACCGTCATGCCTAATACAGAAATAATATTTCCTAACATATTCCAAAGTTTAAGCATATTCACATAAATTAATATAAACAGCTTTTTGCGAAAAGTCAAAAAAAAGTGATTCACATCGTTTTCAGGCCATGACTTTGCCCCAGGCCACCGAGTGAGAATTTCTGGCCGGTGATGATCATGTGTTAAAATTAGAAAAATCAAATAAACGGATTTGCAGAAAAGTAAAAAAAAAAAAAACTTATTTTTGGGCCCAATATCGAGTTAATGAGAACATTTTGGAAAAAATGGGCTTTGTCACATTCTAGCCCTTATTAACATCCTGCAAAAAATGAGAGAAAACTAAAGAACGGTTTCTGACAAAATCTTTCGCATATCCACACATGCATGATTAAACAGACAGAAGAGAGCTTATAGGACCCCTGACTACTAATACTGGAGGTCCAATAAATATACTTTAGTAAATACCTATATAGGCATAGGTAAAACACATAAAAACGTCTTGCATCATTAACTACTTGAATAATTGTGTTAGTAAGAAAAATTATGTCGTAAAGCCATCTTTATAAAAATGCCCTTACAAAAAAGTATAGCGGTGGTTTACATGTATTTTACACATTTTTTTAACCAACATTTTCATTGGTCAGCGCTATGCCAAGTGCGATCAAAACAACTAATCATTTGTTTTATATTTGCAAGGAAAAATTTGTTTTCATGGTAGAATTTCGATGTTAATTCTGATTTTTTGTTCGATAATTCTGTCTGATTTTTGTCAGTGTTTGTGTCATCCACCACACACCATCATAAATACATGCAATATAATCAATTGTTTTCGGCCTATTGCAACAACATCACCAGTGATATTAAGTGCAGGTGCAGTATTATCAATATGAAAATTGAAGTGGGTGCAATTTTCAATCTTAATTGAATCGCTTGTACCTTATCGAAAAATTTTTCTTTGGTAAAAGGTGGTGGAACGATCGGCTACCTGGAATAGAGAACGCGATCTCCATCTTCTTTAATGTTGTAAAATTGAATATAATCAATATTTTTGTCTAAGTCTTTGCCTTGACATGTTCAAAAAAAATCTCTATTCTGAATTGATTTCAAAATCATCTTTTTGGTAGCATTAGTCGATGAATTTTTAAAAGTTTTGTATTGGCTGGCCACCTGAGAAGAACAATATTGATATCTGAGGTAGAGGCTCTTTCATGTACTCAATGATATATTGCTTATAATATAGACGAAACATGTATTGTGAACCATATCATCAGATAAAAAAAAAAAAATGATGTGCGTTTGACTTCATTACGTTCCTTTAGTATGTCACAATTGGATGCAATGTACATTGTGCCTCACACCAATGTAACTTAAATTATTTTTCTTTATGCAAAGCTAAACACCAGACAGAAAACTAAAAGTAAAACAAGAGGTCTTACACAAACTGAGAAAGACCCAATGTCTTTTGACATTAGACTTATTTAGTCTTGGATTACGAAATGGAAATTTTCAACCCAATCTCAAGCATTGTGACTCCTCCATTGATACCTTCTAAAATTTAACACACACCTCTTGAGCTTTCGATACTTAGGAATGCCATTAATTAATGAATATATTTTTTCAAATGATTCATATTGCTGAATTCATTATCTATGTCTGCATGTAAAGCATAATTTCAGGGAAAATTTGGAAGGAGCATGCATTTGGAACAGGTAGAGGCGCATACAATATTGTTTATTAAATCTTTGTACGTTTTATCACATTTGATCCCTGCTAATGCTAACGTAAAAAAAACTTTAAACAGCATATTTTGATATGAAGAAGCATGAGTCTTTTTTGCATATTTACATTTTTCCTAATATTGACTAAATCATTTCTGCCAGGCATAAGACGAGAGTATTCATCATCTTGGTAAAAGTCACTAATAAAGTCTAAAATCTTGTCAAAAAAAGTTTTTCCAGATTTACCAGGAGCCATAGATAAAACACCATTTGTTGTTTTCTGTTTCTGTGCTTGTCAAATAAAATAATCTTGAATTTAAAAAATGACGGTTTAAAATTTAAAAAATATATATATTCATAAAATCTCATGGCCCAAAATGACCACCATCTTTAATTCAATATGGCAGACAAATGACAACTTTCAATACGCCACCAAATTTTTTGTTGATCCTTAGATGATGTATTCACAGGAGTTGAAGTGAAACCAAAACCAGAAAACTCAGAAGTGCAATCTCAACCTATCTCAGCTCTAGCGAAGACACTTCACACAGAAGGAAAAAGCCCTTAATTCCATAATTTAGATTTTGGAGCATAGCCCCACATTTAAAGCTTATTCTATCATTTTTCAATTTTAGAGACTTTGAATGATACAAACTTACTCTTCTAACAGAATATACACAATATGCATAGTGGTTCCTGTTCATCTCTAAGATATGCTTCATCTAGGAACCACTCGTCCTTGTTCCTTTATTCAGTTTAAAAAAGTTTTGCTTGTTGTTTCAAATTCAAAGAATGAATTTTGATTGATAGCAATTGACATGCAAATGAGCAGAATAACAACATATAATAGCATATTAACATAATAACATAGAATAGTAAAAGGTGATAGTGGTGCAATTGGCTTTACAAAAGATTCCTTTCAGTTGCTATATTGGTTGATGTGGGGTTCTGAATTTGCTAGAATAGTAACAGAATTCAACGACTCTAGAAGAGTTAGATTTGATAATGAAAAAAAGAAGCATATCCCAAGCTGTAAAATTTTGAATAACATGTAAAGAGTGTGGTGAAAACTAACAAGGAACTAGCAATTATTTTATATATTCTTTGTAACAGACAAAGTATTGTATATGCCTTTGTAATGCCAGAATATCGTAAGTGATGCAGTCAAATATACTCTCAAGATTAAATCTGGTGAAGAACAATGGATTTACACACGTATATTAATTTACAGAAAAATGCGTTAATGAGAAAAACTATCTGATGGAATTTCAAGGAGCAAATACCAGATATTCAGCAGCTCTCCATGCAAGAAATTGTCAGCTAGTCAGCAAGGAATTAAATCTTTAAATAAGAGTGCCCAGTTATCCTTACAGCTTTACATGAGATCACAAACCTGAAGTAAAGGTTTTAATTACTTCATTAAACATAGGAACCAAATGTTTTCTCATTCACTAATTGGTTATAAATTTGCATTAGTCAAGTGTCTCGAAACCACCACACGTCTCTTAACCGTTCAACAGAAGTATATTTTGTTATCCTCAAAGGTTCTGTATTAGTCTAAAGCCAGGACTTCTTCAAAATTTTCCAACTATGCAAACATTGTATTACTTCCTTACATAAGAAACTGCAAAGTATGGCTATAAATGATTTTGTTAGGGATAAGTATATTTCAAATAGCTTAAAATCTACTAGACAAGTTAAATGAGGGAAAGGAATTAAAAGACAAGTTGAACCAGATTCCATAGTAACAAATAATTAGGAAAACATTCTTAAAATGGATAGAAACAAGACCAAATTTTTCAATTATCTTTCTAAAGAAATAAAAAACGTCGATTCTAAAGACAAAAAATATTACAATTTATAGTGAAAAAATACTAATTCCTGAATTTTTGATACATGATTATTCGTTCATAATGTATGATTAAATCAGAACAAAAAAAAAGTAATGATTTGTACTGTAAACATAGATGCAGTTGCAATTGCTTATGCAAAATTTAAGACTAAATCTTGGCAAACTTGGATTTCAATTGGTGTCATAAGCATCTTGAATATCATCGCAGTCACACAATGTACACCAACTTGGGTCCAGAAATATCAAAAAGAAGACTCATATTTCAACTAAAGAATGAATGTGAAGGAAAACAATTGGAAAAACAGCAAAAGTTTAACAGTATAACTAATATACCAGAGCGTCTCTTCAAACTGTTACATGACATTATAAAAGTTTATACTTTACATGTTGTAAATGTACAGTACTACTTTTCTTTGAGAATTTTTCTGTTTTCATGATTTTTATTTATTCTGGTCTGCAAAACAACATCTGATATTAAGATAATGCGTAATAGAGGCATAAAAAGTATTAAAGTTATTTTCTTAAAATACAAGGCCTATTGAAAAAAGTTCATTTCAACTAATAGTGAATTTTTAGATTCGTGATCAAAATTGGAATCAATTTACCAGTTAAGATAAATAAATAATATATATATTTAAATAATATATATATCTATTTAAATAATAAATTATTTATTTAGAAATGTCAGAATATTTTAATGGCTTAATAAACAGGCATGATTTTTACTCTTGAACTCAAACATCAAACATCAACACAGTCTATAATTTATTAACCCCAGAGCACACATTTTCTTAGTATTTTATCTAATGTTTATTTGTGGTCTATAAAATACAGCTCTGGTCTGCTTTGCTAAATATATTAAGGTCTGCAAAATACAGTTCTGTTATGCAAAATAACATAATGGTCTGTAAATATGTAAATCAGATATTAAAACTTTCAAAATGATCTAATAAATCTATTCAATTCTGTATTTCAAAAGTATCATTTTTTGTAAAATAATAATATCCAGTAAAATAATACACGGGCAGAAATTTCATTTGTGGTCTCTAAAATAGAAACTTGGGTGTGCAAATAAGATTTTAAAATTGAAAATCAAAATGTTCTAACTAAAAATGTGATTACCTGTTTGTCAAAAGATTTTTATAATTAAAGTGAGATTTATATACTAATTTGGTTGAATAATCTAGTTCACAAAATGTACAGAATAGTTTCACCAGTCTGCAGGACTAATTAATCAAAAACCACTTATCATTCATTGAAACCTAGCACACAAAGATTTTCTAAATACTTCAGTCATATTTTTTCTCAATTTTAAGCCATAAAATTAAGTTGAAAAACAAAGCAAAATCAAACAATTTTCAAAAATTTGATGAAAATGCTTTTATTGCATAATCATATTTTAACAATAATATTTTGCCAAACAACATGGCATGTTTCAATGGATGTGGGAAATACATGTTGGATATGTTGGAAGGATAAACGAAATTACATTAAATTAATTGATTTTCACAAGGACTGATTTTTGAAAATGATTGTGGACATTTTACACATAATTAATTTTGCAAAAATCAAAAATTTGCCAATCTTTGCACAATTTTTATCTTTATAAAGGATTTTAAAATATTATTAAAATTCCAAACAAAAAGATTAATTGCATAATATTCCGACGTTTGAAATCTTCTGTAAATTCTCCAACATATTTCCAACATATTAGTGCTTTTAACGTGGGGCCAACAAATAGTTTTCAAACTAATTTATTATAGAAGGGCCCATGGGTTTGTTTCTGGTGTACTTATCTCCAAGTCAAATGTTTTATTAAATTTAAACGACTTACTTTTATTTTGCTGTTTTTTTGTTTGATCCAAAAACCCTTTCTAAACAATACTGATGTATAATTTGTATAAAACTAGCTTTGGGCTCCTTTCATGTCACGAATTTTTTTTTAAAATGGTAGGAACTGTAGGTAACTTTTTTTAAATAGTTAATAGGTCTTTCTCAACGTTTTAAAATTCCGCACAAAAGCAGCAAATATCCATTAAAATCTAAATACATAATCTTTATGTAAGACGTTAATTAACCTTTGTTTAAAAGTATATCAAATGCCTACTTTACATCATGAGGCCCAAATCATGGGCAGTTACTCCTCTGATTAATTTTATCCTCAAGAAAGACCTTCTCTAAACCAAAAACCTCCCCTTTTGTAAGCCCTTTGTGCAACCCTTGATTAACTAATTCTTTTGAATTTAAGCATTACACTATATAAAAAAAAAATATACCAGAATCTTTCCTCTTTAATGGGATGAATGACCATCTTTTTCGAATCCTTTGACGTTTAAGTATTCTGATCATCCATTTCTTTATAACTTCTGTTGCAACTTCCTCTCTGATGACTTCATCATGCTCTTCCCGAGAGAGTCTAGAATTAAATTATCACAATATTTTTCTAGATTAAAGCAAGATTTTGTGAAGGCGTTTCTTAAATAAAATGCAAAGAAATTTGATTTATTTTAAATATCATTTCGACAGCAATTTTTTTTTTAAACTCGCTAAGAATAAAGTTTTGTTGGGAGTATGTAAAATTTTGGTAAATAATTTCAAAACAACCCATAAAGAATTACAAATAATTTAGTTCTAATGCATATTTAGCCGCATACCTTCACATACATTTTATGCCTTTAACATACACCCATCAAAACTATTTCATTCACAAACATTTAGAAATTGAAGTGCCAACAAATGATTATAATAGAGAAATTTACAGATCTTAAAGAGAAGTTAAAAAAATTAAAGAATGTTTAAGAGAACAAAAATCCAAGAATATGGAGAATTGACTCTAAAGAAAATTTGAAATTATCTGTATGTAAAACAGTACTATATAATAATACAATATTACTTATTTTTGACCTGGATTTTTGGACCTGATTTTTTTTCTCAAAGATTTTTGGAGATAATTTTGTAAATAAAATCGATTTTTGCCATATAAAATACAATAAAGTATTCTGCCATAAGAAAAGTCTAATGAAATTAATTTTATGTTAATTTGTGGCCTGGTAATGAACAACTTTTTTAAAACAAAAATTTGGGCAGAAATTCATACGCATGCTTTCAAATTAGCACCAGTTATATTTTTACAATATAAAAACTTGCTTGGCGAAGCATTAAGAAAAGTTAGAGGGTTAAAAAAAAATCAGATTTAATGCACCAAAACGCTACCATATGCTGAGTGGGTGATGCCCAAATCAGCAAAGATTTGAAAGCAAAGACCTTGTAATTGGGAGTCAAATGCATTAAAAACTGAGCAATCCGGGTGAGCCAAACGTACTTCTACCAGTTTTTCTAAGAAATAAAATTGCTACCTTGAAGAAAAAGGATACTGATGATTGATTTCTAAATTATACCAATTACAGGTATTTGGACAAAAAATTTGGAACTTGTCTTAAAAGAGTTTTAGAAATTTGGGATAAAAGATGACAAATAAAGTTACTGGTATATATTCCAGATATTCCTAAATATATGAGAATAGCAGAAAAATTTATAATAATAATTATAGAAAATAATTTGCAGCCTAAAAGTAATTAGAGAAATAAAACATCACCTTTCTTCCAACTCTAAATTTCTTGCATTGACAATCTTCTTGTACGCCAAAACAAAAAGTAGATCATGAAATGAAACATTTTTTCCATTTCTAATCTTCTCAACCTCGGCAAACATTGATTTAATCATCAGAGGATTTTCTTTCTGAATTTTATCCAACCCCAAAGGCTTTCGTAGCCTCTCTATAATTTCTCTTGCTTTTTTAACACTGATTGTGCCACTATTTTCTATGTCTTGATCATTCCATGCTTCTTGAAAGCTGCGTACATCTTGTTGAGACATAATTGGATCATCGTCGCTGGAGTAGAATATCGAAAATGTTTCTATGACAACTGCAATGAAGAGATTCAAGAAAATGTAACTGATAATGAGGTAAAAAGAATGAAAGAATAGCAAAGCAGCTGTGCGATTTCCGCAGTTACCATCAGTGTAGTTCTTAGTACTTTTATAACAGTAAGGAGGAGAGATGGCCGTATCGTGCATAACTTTATTCCAATCTTCTCCTGTGGTCACACGAAACATCAGTAACAATGCTCGGAAACTCGATTCAAAATTTGCATCTCTATTCAAAGATAAACCATATTTCACTTTACCAAAAACTTTCACACCAATAAATGCATAGCACGCTACTATCATTAACATAACACCTATTGTGTAAAAGCTTTTCATTAAACTCATTATAACAGTTAACATGAGCATACGGAGATCATTGTGTTTTCCCGAAAGTGAAAGAAAGCGTAAGATAAATACAGCGACACCTAGCTGTCTTGACTGTGGGCATGAAAATTTAGCATCACTGTTATTTAAACGGCATACTGATATTGTCCAAATTGAAAAAATAACGCCTAAAACTGTTAAAAAACCATCAAAGCGATTTCTCCAGCTTAACCAATAACCACTCAATGAGTAAGCAAGAATTTTTAATATCATGTCTACAAGGAAAATACAGCAACATAAAACTGTTAGTAGGACAAGAATATTGAGCAGAGTTACACTTAGTTCAGTAGGTTCCCACTGACCTACACATAAAGCTCCAACATTGATTAAAACAACTACAGTATATAACCTATGATACCACTTCCAATTGAAAAAATCATATAGCTTAGCTTTCATTGGGCTATTTTCTGGCTTCACTGGGATATGAAGAGGCTGTGCTAACTCTAACTTCTTTTTTAAATCTTTCCAACGCTTTTGCTCAACGGTAAGCAACGCTAACCCTTTTGTCTCATTGAAATTATTCACGATCACACCAATGAATAGTGTCAAACCTACCAAACATGCCATTACAACATAGGCATGAGGATATAGGGTACATAATGGTCCCACACGATCTTCAAGGATATCACGCATATCAGTCCAACCTTCTAGTGATAAAAGTTCTAGCAAAGCTAAGAAAGATGAACCAATGTCATCAAAGTCAAAATTACGGGGATTTTGCCAAACTCTAGGCACAAGGACAGAAAATTCCCCAGATAATCCCTCAATATTTCTTGGTGATGCAACTTTACGATAAAAAGTTCCATTGCATTCTTGTTTTGTTGTTTTACTTATGTCACTGCATCGCATAAGCTTATGAGCAAAGGTTTGAACACCATAACTTGCAAAAACAAACATCATAAGGCCTTGTAGTACAGCTACCTTAACTATATCTTTATAGCCACTAATCAATACCCATACAACCTTTCTAAGGGGGGGTGCAAGTGTAATTATTCGAAGTGGACGCAATGTACGTAGAATAATTACAAAATGTCCTGCTGAAAATGGCATGATATCCATTGGTTTCCAAATAACATAAATCAAGCTCACAATATAAATAAACACATGCAAAATTCCTCCGAAATCTTGTATGACAGCGTTAGGAGTAAATATTAGTCCTTCAGCTATGATTTTCAAAACCAACTCAACAGTCATTGATATTACAAAGATATATTCAATGGTAGTGAGGAATGTGCTTTCAAATATATTTGTATCTTGGTCTTCCAAGAGCATACAAATACATGACAGCTGTGTAATAACCATCATAGTCCAATCTAAATAAGTTTGTGAACCAAGATATCGTTTAAGTCTATCAGCACTAAATGCACCAAGTTGGATGCTTTTATCACCTAGGTTAAATGTCTGGTAGCGTGCATGAACAATCTTTTGAAATAGACTTCTTATTGGGTGTTTAGTTGAAAATAGAAATAATGATTTATCAAAAGTAGGGTGGTTTTCACGTAAAAAATCTATCTGTAATTCTTTCTTTCGCTGTGCTTCTTCCATTTTTTGTCTCATTAAACCAACATCAATGTCTTTTATTTTTTTATCATTTTGAACCTTATGACTTTTCTCTTGCTTCCCTATTTTTTGATTACTTAATCTAATACCAAGTATTGGTTTCAAGCCTGGTTGTAGTGTATCTCTTGTAGCAGAATGTACAACTCCTCGCATATGTGTCCCACGGCGAGATTTAATTGATTTTCTAGAAAGAGTATATCCAGTTGTACTATGAACACTGCCACGCTTATAATCAACATCCGCCATTAATACACCAACACTAGACTGTTTTCGTAAATGTGTCATGTAGCTTAAAGGTTTAGGTTTGTGATCGATGTAACTTAGCTGAACATCAAAATCAGTATCTGTACGCTGTTTTGAAACGTATCGGCTTAGTGGTGTTTGAGCTATTAATCCAATTTTATCTTCAACATCTTCAACTGTGGAAATGAATTTATTTACAAAACTCTGTCTAACTTTAGGTAAACTGCATTCATTCACGTGATCTAGATTAACAACTTTCGGTCTAGGTTTTAGTCGTTCAAAAACTTGAATTCTCGCAGGTAAATTTTCCTGAGTATCAGCTATTTCAACTCCCTGTTTCAATTGCTTCATTCCTTTTATTTCTTCACTAAGCTCAAGATTATCAAGAATTAAAGCAACAAATACACTAACTAGTATAGTTGCAGCCAATAAATGACATGCAATAAAAGTAATGAATACAATAGCAGCATAACCTTGTGCACCTTCCCACAGCAATAAATCCATAACACCATTCCAATTCTCAGTCATAAATACCTGAAACATTGCCTTCATAGCAGTCGGAAAGTATGCAAACTGAAATTCATTTTTGTCTTCTTTGGCTAGGTCTAGACCAATACCACAAAATAATTGTAATGAAATACCTGACGCCATAACCAATGAAGTTAGAGCAAATATTGATAAACTGGCAAGTTTTTTTCCACTGCTTCCAAGAATGCGTTTAAGAAATAATGTCAATGAGCTTGATATGACAAGCAAACGAAATACCCGCATGACTTGAAAAATAGCGAACCCATTTTTTTTTAAGAACAACAGAGGTAAAAGTGCTGTACTACCAACACATAAAAATCCCTCAAAGAAACATGTAGGAGAATAATAATATTGCCTAAAACCCATTCCAATTATTTTGAAAATAGCTTCGATATCAAAAAGTACAGTGAATGAAAGTTGCATGACTAATTCATCATCAGGATATGATGCCTGTAAAACAGCATCAAACAGTATACATACATAAATCAACCATCTAGTCACTCTCGAGTTCATAAATTTATAAAAAGCTTGAGAAATAGAGTTTTTTGGAAACAGCTCTTCAATTTGAATTAGCTTCATTTGTGATTCAATTTTCTGCAATATTTTATTTTCATTTTTTCTGGTCCTATTTAAATGATTACTGACTTGCACACGTAGATCAGCAAATGCTTCAGTAATAATAGCTATGAAAACATTTCTGACCAACCAAGCGACAAAAAATACCACAGCTACGTAATAAAGAATAGCCAATATGTAAAATCTTGTATCCATTGCATCATACATCATATCTGACCAGCCTTCAAGTGATGCCGCTTCATATACAGTTAATAAACCGTTCAAAATATTCCCAAAATAACGCCGTTCCTGACGAAATTTCTCAAATTTAAGTTCTTTGCATGCAAATCCTTTGCGACATTCACTTGATTGTGTATGAGGAAGTGAACAGCGCAAAGCAGGTATTTGGAAATCAGTAAAAGTAGGTGCTGATATATTGGTTTCAATTTTGACACAATAGTATTTCATCAAACCAAACATCTGGCAACCAATAAGAGCAGCAAGAGTCATAAAATACGCAGAGAAAATTAACACACCCCAAATTTGTTTCAGTGATCTTAATGACACAGATTTTGGCAAACTAATATTAAGCACTGATTTCATCACACGTAACAATAGCAGTGGCCGAGGCGCACGTACAACTGATATAGAAATATAATTTCTGTCCGTAATTACATAATAATTTGTTATTTCTAATATTTGCAAAACAATTGATGTCATAAGACATAGGACAATGAATAATTCAAATACACGACCAGGACTTTTCAGATAGGCATGTCTATTTGATAGCAATCCCTTACTGAATATTTTCAAAACAGCTTCTGTGATAAATATAAACCCTGTTATGATATCAATAGAAAGCGTAATGTACTGCAGACTCGGATAATATAAAATTGTCTGGGGTGTGTTTAAACAAACGGATATCACATTTACTATGCACGAAATACGAATGAGCAACTGAAACCATAACTTCTTGCGGAAATGCCTGAAACAAAAAAAACAAGAGTTAAAATTCATTTTCCAAGAATAGCAACAAAATTCCAAGGTCAAAATAAAGTGATTGTAACAAAAATTATTATAAAGAGCTTAAAATTCTGACAACAATGCCTTTTATTTTATGGAAAAAAAAATTTAATGATTTTGAAGAAAATAGAGAATTATTTACTAACTATTACTCATATTATTATCACTTGAATTATTTAGAAAAACTAAAAAAATAATTAACGTATTCAAGTGTCAAAAAACAGGCAAAAAATATCCTGTTTGGAAAATTGAAAAGTTTTCTCAAGGCTTTGCGATTTTAAAGCATAGCGCGAAATTTAAAAAAATTTGCACTAAAGTTTTTTGAGATAATTGTAAATCATCGGCCAACTGGAATGAACTAATTTAAAGGTTTGCAGACTGCACAGCAAGTGCTCCAAAATATTTTTTTAAACCTGTGTGACTCAAAAAATAGTGAGTAAACTTCATAACCAATAAACTGTGGAAATGAAAAAATTAAGGAATTTCTTTATCTTAAATTTATATTGTTATTAGTCCCCTGAAAAAAAAACCTTCAACAGGGGAATAAAAGGAGTGAATGATGCATTTATGCTCGAATAAATTTATGTAAAAGTTAAAAAGACAAGGAGAAAAAAAGTTCCACCAAAGAATTTTTAAATTCTTTCAAAAGCCATGCTCAATACACAAGTCATTTTATTCAATGGTTCTAAAAAAAGGTATAATGTGATAGCCAATAATAGCACTAAGAGGAACAATCACACATGGCTATATATATTTTAAATATGAAAATTGAAATTGATTCTTTGTTAAAACTATAACAAGTAATGAAACCATAAAACTAGGCCAATGTCTATAAATTATTATAACCTAGTAAACAACAAAACCTGTAAACCTTTAAAAAAAAATTTTCAAGTTTAATCATATTGCTGACCAAAAAAACTGTTATTTCATTTGCATTACATGGTTATAATAAATAAGAATGGTACAAGACAAAAAATGTTGTTTGCTTTTTTCTTCCTGGTGTAAAAAACAAGTTTTCTGTAGTAAAGTTGGGTCTGGCTGTCTAGCCTCTCAAAATAACAATCTCAGAATTTTTTCTTTAAAGAACTTTTTACAAAAGTTTAAACTTATTTCTGTAAAAATTATATAAGTTTAACAATTACAATACATATGCTAATTTCTCTCTTCTATAGGTTATGTTGATACTGTAATGTAAATACTTGAATGTATTTATATATTTCAGGTTTAATAAAATAATGCTTGTGCTTCAGCATGCATTGCAAAACAGAAAAATTTATAGCATTTTGAAATATCCATACCAAAAGTTCATATAAGAAATGTAGATCTATGAAAAACAGTTTTTAGGCCTCAAAAAACCATAATCAAAAAACAATGATTGTTTATTCCAACAAAAATAAAATTTTGGAAAAAAATCCTTTGATATGAAAAGGACTAGATTATTAAAAATAAAATTTAAAAAAAACATTTAGACATGCCTTATCTGGGAAATAACCAATTCCATGTCATTAAAATGAAAAAGTACGAATTTTTCTAAGCAGGGGGAGAAGTATAATTTAAGCAGAATTCAATAGATCTGTGAAATTTGAAGCACAGAAAAATACAAACTCACATGAATCTTATCAGTTACGCCAAAATATATTGAATAAATATAAATATAAATTGAAAATAAAACTAAATAAAAATAACAAAGCCTGCCAGACAAAACTTGTTACATAGCCAAACCTGCTAAACTATATAAATCAATCATTCAATCATATTTCCGCTAACAATTACAT